>CM055835.1:587082-638669 GCA_029582265.1 Zoroaster sp. YZ-2022 | reverse complement strand
TTTTTGCTGCTAAAAAGCAGACTTCCACCCGGGGAAAAAAAATTGGGGAAAGGGGAAAAGAAAGAACCGGGGCTTTTCCCCCCTTGCAAACCCCCCGCTGCCGAAAATACTATGGGGGCTGATTCAAACCTCTTCATTCCCCTGACGAAGATTGAGCAGGCTAATCAAAACGTTGAGAATAACCAAATCCCCGGTTCTCCTGAACCATTTTAACCGTGATGCCCCCATGGTTCCCCCAAATTTCTCCTGGACGAAAAAAAACGGGTTAAATTGGCCTCCTTAACCTTTCTCACTTTACGAAGTTTGAGATACGAGGGGATAAGGTTCTTTTCAAACCCTATCCTCACTTGGGTTTTGAGATAAACACATGGTTTCCGCAAACCAAACTATATAAATTTCAAAACTTATAAAACTTAAGTCTTTTAGAGAGGGCGTTATTGCTCGGTACCGAACATTGGAATTACGGACATAAAAAAAAGTCGGATATCTCAAATTTCACGGCTGCTCTCACCTCATTCAGATAGTTTAGAATGGTTGAGTTTAGAATATTTTTTAATTGTTTGCTTTGGCTAAAATACTGTTTTTTATGATTCGTGTTCAATCCGACCATATTCTTTTTAATTGCAACCTTTAATCGATATAACACGGGGACAAGAGCAGGGGACTTGTAAACCCAAGAAAAATTTTTCATTTTTTTAAAAAATTTTGATATTTAATCATTGTTGAAATTAATCTTAAAAATTGTTTTTTTTTTCTTATATTTTAAATTCAAGCATCTAATTTTTTTTCAATCACCCAGAAACTTCCCGACAGGAATTTTTATTGCCTTGTTTGGAAAATAGGACAACCCAAAATTGTTTTTTAATTATCAAATTTATTATTCCCATTTCTTAGCCAATCAGAGCCCAATTTGTATTCCTTTTGGGGAAAGGGTTTTTTGTTTTTTTTGTTTTCTGTTAACATGAGTGGGGCCCACATTTTTTTGGCGTATCTGGATTTTCTAAAAATTTCAGTGTAGTTTCTACGCCCATTTTTCATTTTTTAAAAACCAAACTTTGGGAGTTCTATAATTTTTTTTAAGTTTTTATTTTTTTGTTTTCGGACCGTAATTTTTTGAACTTGTCAGCAGTTGACAGCATCGAGAACAAGTTTTTTGTAACGTATTCGCCCTCGGGGAAACTGGACCGCAATTTTGTTTTTCGTGGACCCCACTACACGGGTCGACAACTTTAAACCCCTTCCGTCCCCTTTCGTTGGATGGATGATCTGGGCCTGCTATTTTTTCCCCCCCCGCTAGCTCCGTTCCACACTTCCGAGACAAAATTTATTACCCGCTCATCCCGCGTCGGCTCTTGGGGGTTCCCCAGTTCCCGCCCACCCCTGAACGCACCCGCAACACACACCGTCAAGGACCTCCAGCAAAGCACCAAATCCTGCCCCCATTTAACTCTAACCGCTGCCCCCCGACCCGCCGGTGGGCCCCTTTACCGGCCCAAAACCCCCGCGAGCAACGGCGCATAGCGTCGCTGGCCAAAGGGGCAGTAAAACTCGCAACACAGTCCACTAGGCTGGACTAGACTTGCCCCTGTTCACGTCACGGTACTATACTGGTAATCATATCCAGATATAATTCATATCAACGTACGTGGCACTGATAATTATGTCTAGATCCGACGATGATATGAGCTGGTACATTCCTCACCAACTAAACCTTCTCCATCCCTGCATTGTGGAGTGTGTCGTGGCCCGACGGTCTGGCTTATCGGACTCAAGTTCTGGTGTTAGCAGCCAGAATGTGGGTTCGAATCCCGGCCGTCTGATTGTGTCCTTGAGCAAAACATAGCCATAATTGCTTATAGGGGCGAGGCAGTTTAATAACTGCTGCCTTGTTCTGGACTAGTTACCCTCCAGTCCTGTTCACCGTGAAGGGCTGGTTGTGCTGTCTTGTTTCGGTGCGAGGGCTGGTTTCTTCGTGTGGAGTCTTGGCACAACTCAATGACTTTAACCCCACACTAGGTAGCCATTGGCCTTGTAGAGCAATTTGCGTTAAAAATGTCGTAGGTCTTAACACCTTTTCTGGACAGTGACCCCTTATGGTTTTCTCAGGTGGAGACCCAGTTCTCGACACGGGGCATCGTAACTGAATCAAGAAAGTAGCGCATGTCATCTCCTCTCTACAACCCGAGGTGCTAAAGTGAGGACCTCCTCTATCCCCGCCGAAGAGGAAACCGTACACCATTCTCAAGGAAACTTTGATTCAGCGGACATCTGCCTCGGGCAGAGGCGGGTCCAACTCCTTCTCAACGAAGAAGGTGCTCAGATCCTGCAAGCCCACACAGGTTTTACGCCGGATGGAACAGCTTTTTTAAATATTTTTTTGGGGGAGGGGTAAGGAAGACAGAGGCAGGCATTCTACGTCAGCTATTCCCTACAACGTCTGCCACCTAACATCCGTCTGATCCTGCATCAACGAAGACTCTCCACCACTGTCGATGATCTCGCTACTCTAGCTGACCGGCTGGTTGAAACGCAAGTACCGACCATTTCACAAGTTCTTCCCTTCATCCGAGGATGCAGGACCTCAAAGGAACGCTATTGGCGTAACCAACTGGGCAAGTTAGTTCCTCTCAGGAGTGCAACTGGAGCGCCAACGCCTTGCTCCCGCCCTGCTTTCTCGCGGCCAACCCCGCATCGTGGTCGTGCTGCTACTTCCAATCCGAAGCGAGAGTGCAACTCGACTCTTCCGTTTTCCTCATCCAGAGCACCCATTGTTGGTATCATGCGCAGTTTAAGGACATAAGGCCCACAAATGTACGCACCCTGCAGCTATGGTGACGACCATCAGGGAAATGCGTGCTGCAGGTGCGGCACTTCCCACTGGGCGATGATGGCAGCCGCCTCTCTTATGTTGCGGCAAGTGGCTCTTAACCACAGGTTTTGGTGGACACTGGGGCGCAGAGTGAGTTTCCTGCAACGTAACAGAGTGAAGTCTCAGCTGCCAATGGTACCCCCATCTAACCTACGGGCAGCGTTCCTTAACGCCAGATTTCCGGACTCCGTCAGTTTACCGGTGGGTATTCATACTCGCCGATACTCTACTCTTTCTGAGACATTTTTGCTCTGTTGGTCAGCTTGCAGATGCAACTACTGATTGACGCTATAACCCCACCTGGTCGTGAAGAATGAACTCCTATGAGAAGCCTCTAGTTCTCAACCCTCTCCAAGTACATATGACATCATCCTCCAAGACTTTCCAGAGATTATATACAGCCTTTGTGTGAAGGAGACGCCATTGAAGCATGATGTCACTCATCATATCTTGACCAAAGGACCACTGCCAGTCAAAGTTTGCCTCGCCGTCTGGCAACCGACCGCTTAGAGGTTTGCCAAGAAGGTTTAACATATGCTCGAGTTGGGCATAAGTCCGCAGCGACCGACAGCACCTGGTCCTCACTCATCTTTGTACCGAAGAAATCACCTGGGTGACAGGCGTCCATGCGGCGTTACGAGAAGTTAAATCGAATGACCGTGCCCGATCGTTATCCCATCGCTCATCTCCAGGACTTTGCGACAAATCACCTTAAAGGCAAGAATTCATTTTTCAGCAAGGTGGATTTAATACGCGCTTATCATCAGATCCCAAGTCAAACCCCGAGGACGTGAAGCAAGAGACAGCCATATCCATCACTCCACGGACTCGAATTTGTGAAGATGCCATTTGGAGTTTGCTGAAACGCAGCTGCAGAAACGCTTCAACGGTTCATCGACCAAGTGGTCCGAGGCTTCCTGCTCGTTCACACATTATATTGATTTACATTTTGAAATTGTGTGAGACTCCTGCAATAACATGAAGAGCATCTCCGCGCTGCTTTTCACCAGACTCTGACAGCATGGTGTCGTAATTAACTAAGTTGAATGCTTGAACGGAGTATCCGAGCTCAGTTTCCTTCGTCATCATGTCGATGCACAGGGAATTCGACCATCACTAGAGAAAGTGTGAGCGCCCAACTTTCCCCAGCCAACTTTCATATAAGTTGGGCTTCGGAGTTTTCTCTCGCTTAGTAAATTCCTGTATCGTCGATTTGTTCCCCAACTTAACTGTGCTGATATCCTCGCTCCTGCATGACCAACCTTCTTGCCAAACAGGGAAAAGGATCCGCCTGTAAACCACTGAGTCGGTCACCAGAAAGCAGCAAGTCGGCCTTCATCGAGGTCAAAGATGCTTTGTCTCGCGCAACCATGTTTGCTCATTCCAGTACCGGCATACCCATTCAGCGTCATGACTGATGCTTCTGACGTAGCTGACAATGGGGTGGAGTACCCAACAACCCACTGACAACTATTATTAATATTTATTTATTATTTTATTCAATGGTTTATTAAAAATCGATTCAAATCAAGCCGCCAGCAGTAGAATTTACAAGAAACAGTAACAATATTAAAAATAATGATATATAAAATAAAAAAATAAAATTGGTATTAAGACTATCATACAGAAAAAGGAGATCTTTTATGTAAGTCAATAAGAGTTATAAACTTATTAAGGAAAATAATTTAGAAACCAGCAAAACAAAATAATACACAGTAATTCAAAAAGGGGTGGTAAACATACTCAAACAACAGAAGATCCCTAGGAAGGGTCATGATGCATCGCATTAAAGGCAAAAAAGAAAGAGATATTATATAAACTTAATAAAATAAATAAACTAAATAAACTTAGCTAGTATATGTTAAACAATAGAAATAAAATATTTAAGCTTATTATGTAAGACCTCAAAGCAAAACATAATTTAAAAAAAGGGGGTGGAAGTGAACATACATCAATACAACAGAAAATCCCCAGATAAGTCATAATGCATGTAAGAACGAAAACCCTCCGACCACTTTGAACGTTTCACTTACAATCAACAAGGACGCAGGCGGTTTGTAACGCCCAGTGTAATACGTATGAATAACGTACTGTACACTCCGTTTTTATACTATTTTTTCGCAGACCTACACTTCAGACAGTCCCTGAATGTAGTCCAGGCCAAACAATACCAAAAAAACAACTCTCTAAGAATGCATAGCCAGCCATCATGCGGCTAGTGTATTGGTGTGAGAAAATCCCTAATCCATTCCCCGCGCGGTTTGTAACCGCCCCTGTGTGGCCACAATATGAATAACGTACTGTACCACCTGTTTATACCATTTTTTCATGCAGAGCTTTACACCTCAGACAGTCCCTGAATGTAGTCCAGCTGGGGCAAAATAATACCACAAAAACTTTAGAATGCCATAGCTGTCATCTGCGGTGTATTAGTGTATGATAATCCCCAAACCACCCCTAATCATCGTTGGGTAGCTAATCTCTCCCCAAACACATCAATTCTGAGTTTGTTTATGTTTTTATTGGTCCAATCCTTTCCAGGCACTGTCAAGCAAACTCCCGAGCAGCGGATTAGATTGAGTCACAGATATCCTGAGGTAAGCCTGTTGCATTGCGATGACGATCACACAAAGGTACCGCTGCAAGTCCAAGGATATGGGCTGTGTAAACCATGTTTTGTACACAAGGTATGCCCTGTGGCGTAAGGGGTCAAGGTATCTAGCCCGCGTCTATTGAACTATAAATAACTACATTGAAGGGGGCTGGTGCCATGTTGTTAGGCTATGGCTGATGTAGGAACTTGAAAACAGTTTTTTTGAGCGCTCAATCAAGTGAGTAATTAATTAATTAGCTAAAATTGGCGAAGTTAACTACTGCTACAGGTAGTTCATGAGGGATTTTATAAGAAACAAAAACGTAAATGAATCTTAGAAGACGTAAACGAGACCACATCTTATAGTAAAAAAAAAAATTAATGACTATCATTCCACTTCTTAGTCATGTACATTATAGGGCTTTTTTGGCACGTTTTTGTCTTTTAAGGGTAGGGAGAATTGTCAGTTTTAAGATTCCTTTTGGCAGACATCCTTTCTTCTAAGTGGGAGACCAACTACTAAAAAATGTCTGATGTAATGAGCGATTGAAGAAATTCATATTATTGAAGCCTTTTGAGTGCTGCATAGACCCGGTAGTTGCGCACGGACGGAACTGGGAGAGGGTCAGGCAGCGTTACGCGGCATCCAGAAGTGGAGAGTGGCTTGAGGTGATTAGATATGGAGCAAAAACTGGTCATTGATGTTTTTGCCACATCTTTAGGGTTGTTTGTATTAACACCAGGAGGGGGTTATTAGTCGTATTTTGTATTGTCCATGTTTGTCATGAGTTCAGAATGTGTTTGGTAAACATTCAGCTGGGTTTGATTTCTTGTGCTGTACACGACTCTTGTAGTAATCTTCCTTGTTTTGCCGAATTGTTCATGTACCTTATTACGAAGCTGTATTTCCATCTTAGGGAACGATGTTCGGTGTGGAATAATTGCTGCCTTAAGGATGAGACCTTTTGTATATGCAGTAATCCGTAGTCTGTATCCTTTCAGTGGACCCTTGATTGTCTTAGTGGGAAGTGAGTGCTTATGGCCCCTGCAGAGTAAGATAAGTACATGCTGTGCATTTATCTCAGCACTGGATTTGCTGCTGTAAACCTCCCACCAGTCATGGTTATACAATCCGCGAACCAAAGTCACGGATTGATGAGTCCTTTTCATGGCGGTCCGGATGAGACTGAGAGCGTGTTGTGTTACCAGGAGGTTTTGGGCTTTGGGGTCCAGAGAATATGGAGTGATCACTTGCTCCAAGTGGAAGCTTGACAGCTGGGGTATGTGATAATGCTTAGAAACATTAGTAATTATCTTATCAAGAATCATCTGGCTACGAGTCGGGTCCTTGATCACTTGGGTGACTGTTCCTGAGCATAGTTCCCACTTGGATCAAGTCGATTGGTATCACCCAAAATGCGGATACCTGCATGGGGATGGTGTATATGGATATAATCAATACCCATCCAAGAGATGATCCTATATGAGGTCCGCTCAATGATTGCTCGGTGGTGAGTAGTTAGTAATTGCAGCATAGAAGGCACAGGTGTTTCGAGGGTAGACGTTTGGGTTCTCACTTTCATCCATAACACTTCAAGATGGTTAGGAACCCGATGTCAGCAGACTGAGGGTAAAGGTTCTCACGCACACATATAATGCTACCTCCTCACCACGTTGCCGAATTCTCGACTTTGATGCAAGGGCGAATCCATTCATTTCAAAAATATTCAATTGGTATGCTAGAGCTAAGGCACCAACGGTTTCTGATATGGCAGCTATGTCTATGTTATGTTGGAGAAGCAAGTTGTTCTGAATTCATCAAACTTGTTTATCAGTGATCGGGGGTTGCACAGGTAAAACAACCGGCATCAAGGATTCGACGTGTGGTTAGTGTTGTGTGTCGGGTATTTTTGCCAGGTTGCGCGACAGACACCATGTCCTTGGTAATACGAGAAAGGGCGTGCAATTGAGTTGATGCGTGGTTTCTGATAGTTCTTTGTTTGTTTTTTACACTGCCTGCAGCCTCGCTTTGATATTTTTGAATATGTGTCTCTTTGATGATTGCCCATACCGTTTGGATTCAAGTTTAACTCTAGCTACGGCATTTGGTTTCCAATTGTCAGAAGGGATTCTCTGGAATAGCAGCACATTATCGGCGTACACTATCACTCATGTACTAACATAAAACATCGGGCAGGGTACACCAGACAGGCTAGAGTGATTGTTCAGTATAGTAGAAAGGGAGATCTGGTGCCTCTATTCAAGAGTTACTGATAAAAATAGTCAAGGTGTGGTTCAAAAGACGATGGAAAATGTCACTTTTTGGATTTCAGTACATAAAAACAACGAAGGTGTAGTGCATCACCATGTGTACCAGCACAGTTCACAGTTCACCATTGAAGACACATGTAAACAGCAAACACAGAAATATGTAAAACAACCACCCTAAACGATAAAAACATCAGGTTGCCAAGCACTGAAAGGCCGCCCTCTACTGGCAAACCCATAGCGTTTCTACTCTCTGAAAGCGCTTTCTTCCGTTGAGACAGAAGTACAGTGCTTTTGGACGCGAACCTCCTCGCCATCTACTTGACTATCAAGCCAAACATATGTCGAAAACATATGTTGGAAGGACGATAGTTCCAGGTTTTCACGTGGATCACAAACCTTTGATCCACGCTTTCCACGCCGCCAGACAGACACAATCCACGTGAAATCAGAACCGTGTTGGATGATCCTCGCAGTATACCACTGATTTGAGGCACGTTAAAGGCAAATATAACGTCGTTGCTGGACATATTATCTCGTCCTGGAGGTCGATGCCCTCTACACTGACACAACGTGGTTGATTTCCAACAACCGTCAGCTGACTCAGAAGTTGATGATGCCGAGATGTAGTGCAGAATTGCAGAACCCGCTACTACTGTAGTGTGACCCGGGTGTTCTTTTGTGTTTAGTTTGATTTAGACCGGACGGCGCTCGGCGCTCATAGTTTTGTTACTGTAACGCCACGCCAGGTGCGTTCAAAAACACTTGTTACTTCATTTAATAGTTTCCGAAGTGCTGCCCAGTAGTTTTTCATTTAATTGTAATAGGCAAAGTAGCCAAAGTTAATAGTCTCTTTTGGGTTAGCAACACGTACATCATCTAAACTTAAGTCTCGTTCTGACCAGACCTTTTCCACTGATTACCACTCGAGGCAGTATCATATGCGACAGCAGCCACGGATAGTCCTCGACCATTCGTACTTCAGAGTATTACCCACAGGCGTGCAGTGTTTAAACACCCTACATGGTCTCTTCCTCCCACCCAGGGATTCGCCAAGGCTTCAGTCCTGTCGGCCAGTCACTCCTTTTGTTTTGTCTGGCCTGAGTCAAGAAGGACGTCCGCAAGTGGGCAATAGTCCTGTGTTCCAATGTCAGGAAGTCTAAGATTCACAGTACAACTTGGCACCTTCTCAGTACCCCAGATGCGCGCTGAGCATGTACATCCTCTGGACTTGTTGGACCCTTTACCCACCACTCTAATAGCTGCACTTATCTTCTTACATGTGCGTGGACAGATTCACGATGGCCAGGATGCCATCCCTATTCCAGACATTACAGAAAGCAGTAGGAAACAGTCGCGAAAGCATTTGTAGAGCGATGTGATTTCGATTAGTTTGCTTCTCCTGCCACTGTCACTACTACCGATCGAGGTCGACAATTCCAGTCTCACCTGTTTGCAAGAGCTCACAAGTTGCTAGGCACTCTAGACTTCTGCACTACAGCTTACCATCCAGCTTCTAATGGGCTCGTGGAGTGTTTCCACCTGACTCTCAAAGCCGCCTTAAAGCGCACACGAAGATCCCTCAGAGATGGACCTGAGTATCCCTCGTAACCCTTCTTGGCATCAGATCTACAGCGTCAAATATGATTGAATCACCTGTTCTGCCGCAGAACTAGTTTTTTGGGACAACTCTCACGCTACCGGGATCAACCCTTCAACAACTTTGGACCCTGGCAGAGATACGTTGATAGGTTACAAACACGGCATGCAACGTAATGTCTCTCCATCTCATACCCGGAGCTCAGCTGGTCAGGGGCCCAGATGCTGGAAAGGTCTCACCAAGCCTCGCTTGTCTTTGCAGAGTTGGACCGGTTAGGAAGCTTCTCAAATTATATAAATGAAATGGTCCTTTCCCAGTTTTGAGTTAGAAGATGGATAAATTCTTCCTTTCCATTGGAGGGAGTGACAGAAAAAACATTAGTGTGACTGACTCAAGGTGGCGTACGTCGAGCTTCCTCAAATTCCTAGGACTGGTAGCGGATGAAAGCCTTTCACCACCTGTCTTCACCCACCCTGATGCAGTTCCATGCCACCACTCTTCGTCCACTCTTCCCGTCAACTCAATTAACTGCGACTGTGAGTTCTGAGCAAACCCTGAGTCACTCATGTTCAGGAAGACATGCATTGCCCAACCAAATATGTACAAGCTCATGAATTTGACTTTTTCATTTTTATTCTTATATTCAATGCATTTGCTATTACTCATTTCTTCATGTATAATTCAACAAATGCATGTTTTCAGGTACAACAGGTTGATTTTGCCAATTTTCTTTTGAAATTGGTTTATTGTCCAATTAGCATATCATCACTTATCCAGTACTTTATTATTGTAATAATTCAAGTACGTGAAGAAGATTTAGTTGTGTTGTATATAGCAATGCATATTTTTAATATAGATTGGTTTTGTTTCACTGACCGCCATTGCATCATTACGTATATTGTGTTATGATAACAAATAGAGTCATTGCCAACATGAGCAGGTCTGATGTTCATGATTAGATTAGATTTCAATGGCCATTCTTTGCGAAAGGTTCTCCGCCAGAAATTTTGAGAGTATGTGTCTACTGTTTCAACGATTATCTAAGTAACATGTCTTGGTTAATTTTGATGCCAAATGTGTACTTGTATTTTGTTGCCCTCAGAGGTTTGAATACTACTTCAGGTCTAAGCGGGGTTGATGTAGCAAACCAAAGAAAAATATTTGCCTTTTCTTGCAAAAATTTTGATATTTAATCATTGTTGTTATGTAATCCAGTAGCATTATATTGTTTCTGTTTTTTCTTCATATATTTAAATTACACGTGCATCTAATTGTTTCTGTCTAATCAGCCCAGAAACTTGCTGCTCTAGACAGAGAGCCAGTTTATTGCTCTTGTTTTGATTTAGAATATGTAGTGTAGTATATTAAAATGACTCCTAACCAAATGAGGTGTCTTTTAACCAACTGGGCTGATATTCATTAATTCCCAGGATTCATCACCAGTGGCAGTATATGCCATCACCAAGAATTTGGGGAGGGGAAGACATTTTATTCCAAACTACTGATTCTAATGATAACCCCCTGAATGGTCATACATTCTGAAATCATCACTAAATCGTAAGCATAACAGAGCGTACATTTTATTATAAATGCAGATTTGATTCTGTTTTCTGTCAACAACAAAGGATCATGGTTGGAGTCTATTTACCTGAAGTCATTTCTAATTGTTACATGTGTAAGACCATGTACACTCATTTATCGAGATTGTTTACAAGTAGGTTAAACAGGTCAACAAAGAGGAGGCTTTCAATTTATTGTGGGGAGGGAAGTGTAACCACAAAAGTCAAGTCATGAAACCCAACAGACAGTTAAAATTAAATATGTATTTCATTGCTTTATTAGCAATTTACAAGCATCCATAACTCTTTGATTATTTCATGTCTAACAATTTATGTACAACATGGCATCTGATCAAATTAGATTGTAATTCTGTAGTATGGATGCAGCTACAGACATTTCGTGGTACAATCATGTGTACAACTCCTTGAAAATGTAAAATCAATGTAGAATTTGTTTTCTAAATTGTATACACTATTTTAATTTATTTGCAGTATAGGTGAAAACAAAAGACAGTTTATTAAGCATGTCACAATAAGGAGATGTCACTATCTTTGTCAGATTTATCATTATATTTTGTTATAAACTTTAACCTGAAAGTGAAGTATATTATAAACAATAAAGATTATACATTTATTTTTGTACAAGACTTAATAACCAAGACATAAATACTAAATGTTGGCTTCCATTTAAATCTAAAATTGAAAGCGTTTTTCCATAAACAAAGTGCGAAAAGGCAAACCAATTATCAGATTTGATCCAGTGATATAATTAGGTGTTCGACTTTTCAGCCGAACAACTATTGTAATAATGTCCGTTTTTATTTATTTTTATTTCATTGTTTTATTCTCCTTTCTTCTTCTTCTCCTTAACTATCTCTCTACATCGAAAGTGCAGTGTTAACAATTTCACACAAACCTTGAAACTTCACATATAAAGACCTTTATCATGTAGAATCTAGATCTAGAAGTTGTTACGTCAGTGATGACGTCATCAGGTGATCAAAAATGACCATTTGCTATCGACTGTATATCAAAATATACTAAAGCTATGATGTTCATAATCTGGAATCTGATAGAATAAGGCTTAGGCAACATTTGGTGAAAAGTTAACGTCAATATCATTGCCTGACATTTGCTTCCGGTCGTACCGGAAGGCTTCAAAGTTTTGATTTGTTTTTTTCTTCCAAAATTCCTTTTCTGGGGGCCAAAATCCCATTGACTTCAACACATACTCAGACACTCTCGTGGTTCTGTGGGCCCATTATTTACAAACCGCAGGAGACTAGAGATCGTTACATTCTACTGGAAAAACAGCTGGCGGTCTTCACGGGGACGTTTGCGGTGTCACAGGCTAAAGCTCTTGCAGGATAAAAATATATTTTATAGATGTGTGGTGGGCGTTTAACCCTTTTCAGTCCCGCACCCCGATATCCCAGGGTCACGTTACACTTCCTCAGGGTCTCGCCCCGGATATCCTGGCTGCGCGGTCGCTGTACTTTTTGCGTCCACTGTGCGCTGGTACCATAAGCGCTAAGGAACGAAACAATACAGCTGTATGGACCTGATGATTTGCGCCCTCTTTTGATATATTTGTTGAGATTGGTTTGCCGCTGCCAGCATCCGGGACTTTCAGGCGGTTTTGTGTGCAAAGATGGATGCCTCAATCAGCTGAATGACGGAATGCCCCATACGCGCTGAGATTTCCTTTCCAGAATTTTGACGACGTTTCTCTTCGGTGTTATCCTTTTCTGACATGTAGGTTTCAAAGATAAAATTGATTACTCAGGAGTGTAGATAAATTATTGATTCTGAAGAACTTAAAATTTTTGGGGTGTTTTTATCGTGATATTTTATGATTTTTCATGTCTGTACTCGATGATGCACAAATAGTTCAACGTTAACGTTTACATTTGTGTAAAGAAGAATGCACTTGTTATTCCCACGATGATTTACATCCTCTCCTCCCTACTTGTGTACATAGTCTTTGGCACTCATAAGGTTTACATTTGAGTGCAGTTAATTGGAAATTATAAAAATTAAAAAACAAATAAACATTTTGGGAGGAATCTTATCAAAGAGAAAAATGACGAAGACGTGCAGATAAAAGTACAGTTGTAATCAAAGCAAAAGTAAAACTTCACATATGTTGGCCGTAATGCCATAGATAGTTGTTGTTCATGTTTATGAAGGCTAAATGCTTATAACTCATTCTAGTTATGTACATTGGGGCATTTTAGATCTTCATTTTTCCAGTCAAGCCATTCAGGCTATTATTTGTTTAACATGTATATGTATATATTCCTTTTAGATCATCCAGAAATAAAAACAACAAATAAAATAGACAGAAACTTTCATTATAGTATTGTACAACTTCCAGTTTAACAGGAAGTCAGAGGTCATCAAAGGTCACTTGAGGGGTCCAAAACGGTGGGTCAGAAATATGTGACAATCATTTGGTATCAATGTGTTAATATATTGTTGGAAAATAAAGAAAAGGCATTTTTTTTAATGATTTTTCAATACAGTTAAACATATTGTTTTGTTTAAAGAAAAGTATGTGGGATAATGAGGGGCAACTGTGTACAAAGACAATGGAACTCAAAAGGGTTAAGCCAATAACGGATGCGCTACCATAATATTTCTAAAACCATAGATCGTATTAACTTAATACTGCAGTGTCATTTTGTACGAATGAGGGCTGTTGAAAAGCTTAATGACCAAAGCTATTTCTTTGAAATAGGTAAGGCAACTTACTTTTGAAAACAATCTTAAGTCACATTTAACAATGATCCCAATTGATGAGGACATCAATTACCATCCCCACTTCGAACACCTTCAGTTTGTGCACAAACTCTGAATTTCTAGTTACATTTAATTTTGTTTGAATTGGGAATTGTTACTTTTGACAACTCTTCTGCGAGGGCAGTGGAAGATGGAAAGCACGGATGCAAGCTTTCTTCCAACTTTATCATGTAGTAGTTATAAGCTTGTTTTCTAATGAAAGGCTAATTAGCTGAAGGAAAGGGAAATATTTATATGGTCTTCCATGCTTCCAGTGTCTTCAGTAACCCCCAACTCCCCAAACAATTTAACCCACACTTCCTGCTCTTGAATTTGCAGCCAAAAGTTTAATCCAGTTACTATACATGTAGTCCACTTCTACCCTAAATCAACTTTGTGACTTTATGCCCATAATAACGCTGAATAGGTTGATCTGGCTACCTACAACCCTGGCAAACTATTTTCATATGAGTGATTTTTAATGATTGATTTATCATCTAGCATGGTTTTGAAAAGCATGTGTTGGGCTAGTGTCAATATTTAAAATAAAAAAAAAACATTGTGTTCAAAGTCACACTTGTTAATTTCTAATGTATTGCTTAAATCTCACAACATTTCCAAGTTCAACAGCCAATATCTCAATAATTAAATGACCTATTAGAAAGAAAAAAGCACAATTGAATTCCTTACATTAATAGCTTGTAATTCTTCTTGTGAAATGAGTTACCATAAATGCTTGCCAATGGTCCAATTAGTGGCACACAGTAACGATTTTACAAATTTTATAAGGTCATATCTCATAGCTTCAATTTGATGTATAAGTTGACAAATTTGTTATTTTCATAATCATGAGGAGGTCATATGACCTTCAAAACCACCTAATGTGACCTTTACTTCCTGTCCAAACAGGAAGTTCAAATTCAACAATCTAACATAAAATTGATATGTCTTTTGAATATGAAATTGATATTGTTATTATAAAAGATGATAAACCCTTGCAAAAATGATATTGACATCATCGATGATAATTTGATTGAACCGGAAGTTGACTCGAACACCGTGTGTTTGTTCTAACAAACACTTAAGCTCTAGTTTTTTGTTTTTAACAAATTCGCCCCACACTAGGCCAATGTCCACTCCAAGGTGGGGCTACTAAGTCATTGAGTTGATGGATGATCTGGACTTCTGCGGTATTTTTACTCACTCCAAGCAGTAGCAGCAGCCCTTTTTCGCGGACACAGTTTTTCCACGATGAAGCAGTTTTCCCTCGCTGATGTCGGACCTCGATAATGTTGATTTCGCTGTCGCAGTAGCAAGCAGATCAGGACACTGAACAGCAACATACGTTCCAGTTTCATTAATTTCGATAGTGGCCATCTTGTCACCTTGTCGCATTGCGTTTATCCTAACTTCATGTGAACTTTTTGTTGAACTTTGTCATGTGTGGAACATTTATTTCACCTGAACTTCGCGGTATCGTTGAAATTGTATCCGGTTCTGTTGCTATTTTTGTATGGTAAAATTGAGACAATCACAACAACAAAGTAAACCTAGCCGTTTTCTTTTGTAATTGTACAACTAAGTGAACTCATGTACATGTAAAGGTAATATTGACCTTCTAACATTGTGAGAATTTCTTTGCCATCTTATTTATACATTGCGAGTTATTCATTACTCTTGTCAATCATATTCTTCTTCTTCTTCTTAGAGGTGTTGTCAGTCTTGATCGACGACGAGGTTTACACTGATCCTTGTTATTTTAAATATACTGAACAGCAAAAGAAACGCAAGTCCGAGGACAAAGAAACGGAAGTCCGAAGTATTGTCAGAGTTTTCAAACAGAAGACAAACCATTTTGATTCTAATCACTCATTTTAAGCTACAGTCCCACCACCCGCTAATATGCCGCAGAGGCGTTAGATGCCGGCATCAAGAAATAAAATGACCGTGGTGTAGCGTCTGTTAACGTCTATTAGCGTCTCTTAACGCCCTGATTTGTCATTGCAGTCCCCACATACACGGCATACATACGGTATACAGCCGCTTACAAGCACGTTAGAGGGAGGCAGACCCACGCTAGCGGGCGGCAGAGAGACGCTTAATTGGCGTTGGCACTGCGCAGAGGGAGGCAAACAGGCGCTAACAGCCCGCGCACGCGCGTTAGAGGCCGGCAGACCTACGCTGGGGCGGCATACCCTCGATTAGGGGCGGCAGACCTACGGAACAGCCCCGCTAGATGGCGTGGTGTGGCGGTATTACAAAGGGCCGCATCGCCATTCAAGAATCAGTTCCACTCCGGCATTTGACTGAGAAACATCACCATGCCTCGAAACCGGAAAATTACTTCCAAGACTGTCTCTGGTGCTAGGAAAGGCAGAGGTGTGGCAGAAGGATGCCTGATCGTGACCCTACACCTGAACGTGACCCAACACACCTGAACCTGAATCTGACCCAACAAGGCGGCAACAACACGCTGGAAGGCGGTGGACCCTCGCACGATAACGGCAGACCCTCTCGCGCTAGATGGAGGGCAGACCTGCGTTAATAGGAGTTAATAGGCGACGTAAAGCAAAAAGTTCGCCGTTCACCCGCAATTATAAAACATTTTTATAATTTCGGGACGGTTGCCGGCATGTGGCGTTACATGGCGGCGACCTACGTTGACCTGCGTTAGAGCCGCAGCTAGACGGTGGTCCTGCGCTGATACACGGTGACCAGGCCGGCAACAAATATTTGCTCTGCCGGCATCTAACGGAGCTAGCTAACGGGTGGTGGGACTGTAGCTTTATGAAAAATGCTTTCAGTGAGCTGAAAGTGACTGTTGAATGTGAAAATCTTGCAATGCAATTTCAATTTTTCATTAAATGAGTGATTAGAATCAAAATGGTTTGTCTTCTGTTTGAAAACTTGACAAGACCTCAGACTTGCGTTTCTTTTGCTGTCCTCGGACTTGCGTTTCTTTTGCTGTTCAGTATATTTAAAATAACAAGGATCAGTGTAAACCTCGTCGTCGATCAAGACTGACAACACCTCTAACACTATTGTATCTCCAACAGGTTGATAAATACAAAAAAAGAGAATCACCAACCAGAAAAACGCCGTCTCCGCATATCTTCCTGCTCGTCATATATATGTCACATTAATTTTAAAGTTTAGGGGCCAATAATGGAGCAACACATCAAGTCCTTGATGCCCTCTAAAAGAGTCTAAGCTTAGCCATACGTCAATCATTCCATTATGATTAAAACATTAATATTCCATGGTCACAGAGCTAGACATTGTATTAGCTGAACGACCGATGTGCCTCACTGTTACATTCCAGAGAAAACTAGGGGTCACAGGCCACAGTTTGACTAAACTTTTCACCCCGGAACATATTTTCTTAAAATAGAGCCTCACTATTACATTCTAAAGAGAACTGAGGGCTGGCTATACGCGCCACAGTTGGGCTACAATTCCACCCCTGGAACATAATTTCTTAGAATTAAAAGTGTAACCTTTAAGTAGTAATTGGATAAGAAGGAGTCGCGCTCGTCGACTGTTACTTGGTTCCAAACAAAGAACATGAATGAAGTGGGCTGTCTTATGTGGGCCCAAGATGAGTAATAATTGGTGGTGTAAAGTGGGTTTTGCGTGGGTTGTTTATATGGGTCAGTGGCGTAGCGACGGGGGGCGAAAAAATCCCAATAGTGCCCCAAAAAAGAAAAGGGAAAGGCCCATATCCCCTGGGCCCCCACTAAAAAGCAATGCCCTCTGTGCCCCCCCCCCCCGCCTGAAAAAGTCCTGGCTACGCTGCTGATATGGGACCAACGTGGGTTAGCGGGCAACATTTTTATTTTGAAAACAAATTGAAACCAAAAGAAAACCAAGAGAAAAACACAAAAACTAAAGTAAACTTTATTTAAAAAAAAAATAATAATAACCAAGACCATACCAAACTTCTGAGGCAGAAATATCACAATGAAAGGGAGCTGAACTTAGTGGTACGCATTCTTTCCTGCCGGTCTGCAAACTTAATCGGGTCTTGCAAGGGACATGCCAAGCACATGTTCTCTTATCAACAGGTTAATTATTCTTCGAGTTACTTGACCACGGGGATACACAACTTAGAAAATTACTAATTCACTGCGGGGAAACTCCTAAAAAATAATGAAAACAAGATAAAACATATTCTGAACATTATCCCTTCGACATATGCTTACTTTATTTGAATCAGTAACATTAAACCAACATTTGAAAGTTTCAGCTTATAATATTGTTCAGGGGCGGATCCAGGCTGTCTAAGAAAAAATGGCGCACACATAAAAACTTATAGTAAATTTACATGCACGGCGATCAAAAGGGGAGGAGCAACATACCCCTGTTGCCTCCACACCCACTCATCAATGAAGCTGTATCGTTAATAACGAGAAAATGCATTCAGATTTCTTGTATCCATTCTAATGTGGAATTGCAAACTGGACATTATTTCACTTTTCCTGAAAGTGACAACAACTCAAATAAATTTATTTCTAGGTAAAATGACTGATACTATCATCAGCTTTACACCAAGTTTTTTTTACATGATTGTTGATGGCACCTTACTGGCGCATACCCTTACATGGCACACTGCACATCTTCCCCTCTTCATGTTTTGACATTAAATGGCCAATGAAGCAAGGTTCTTTAAAAACTAATTTGGTCCATAATCCTCCTTACAAAACTCGACGTTTTATATTTTTATTTTCTGGAAAAAACACTAAATTAATTGTGACATGTCTTTTGGAACCTTTTCATTAAAACCGCGAGAAAAAACGTATTCTGAATCATATTTTGGATTTGATTTAACATTTATATTCCGTTTGAAGTTTGAAGTGGTTTTTATTGAAATTGTGCAAAGTTAAAGGACACTGTATCCAATTATTTTTGGCTCAGAGTTTTTTTTAATCAAATCTACAATATCAACTTCTTAACTAGTACCATCATGTATCTATTAAATCCCAATATTCACTTAAAGGTCCTGTGAAGAGTGTATTTACCAAACTTTATTTTTTGGTGCTGTTATATTGATTGGTATGAATTAAAAACAATAAATTTAAATGTTTTTTAATCGAGTGGATTATTAACGGTTTATCTAATAATCAAAAACTGACCCCCCGAATTGTCGAAGTTTTAACTAAACGTTCGTGACGTACACAAAGGCAGAGAATTTCTATACATTCTCGTGGAGATAGGCGGTATGTGGTTTGGTGCCAGACTTTGATCTGGTAATAAACACTAAGCCCCATTGTATCATAGATTGTATGGAAATTGGGCTTAACTCATATTGACCTAAAGGATTTAAGCTTTACAACATGCTGGCAACGTGTTTACACAATACTTGTGTAATATAAACATGCACTCGAACAGCGATAACCCAGCCACGGATGTACCGTGAAACGCAGCGCAACCCCATCATGCGGTCGGAACACACACAGAGGCAATGCTAACATTACGGTGTTATGCATGGGAGTATAACTAAATAGCCACCACCCTGAGTCTTTCTCGCTTAAAAAACACCTCTTCTTCGTTGGAGCTTTCCCAGCCTTCTTACTTAGCAGGAATATCGTTGGAATTGCATCTGGTAGCAGCATGGCCTTATAAGCCATACCGAACTTGCTGTGAAGGCCCCGTTCAAAGCATGTCTGCTCGAAGTGTGCCCTTTATATGAATAAGTGTTCCGTCGGTCCCGACCAATTCGCTCTGGTCAGCTTCACTTTAGCTGTCCAAATACGTCTGTATTTTGGATCAGACGGAAATCGGTGTGAACTAACACCGTCTTTGGTGGTGTTGCTGCAACCTGCAGCGACACACCTCGATAACATTATCGAAAATAACAAGCTTCAAACCTGAGAGAAAACTTTAGGAAACTTTTCTCCTAGCAACACTCTGCATGCAGTGTGCGCTGTATACGACGCATACTTTGGCAAGTGCTGTGGATGGCGGATCGGGAATTGCCTGAGTTTATGTCACGAATTTTATGCTAATGAGGGGATATGGGCGTGTCGAAAAGCACCCCCTAAATTTAAAAATTAATATTTTTATGGTATAAACGTGAGGGGAAAAATAAAAATTACAAATATATGTTCCAGTAGGCATACTTTATTGTATACAATGAAAAAAAAACTATTTCATAGGACCTTTAATAATTTCATTATTTTGTTATATATTCAGACAACATTTACCGACGCTTCCAAATACATCTACCAGGCAACAAGACGTAGAGCTTTCTTCCGCAACGTAACGATCATCGTCCCCAGAGCTTGGAGGCCTCAGCCCCAATACGGACCCCTTGGTTACCATGATCATGACGTCATTATCACGCCGTCCAATCGACACTGGGCACCGGACCCTTACACCAATCAGTATCAAGGATGCGGGGAACGTGCAGTCAGCATCCGCATTGGGGCGGGCTTTATAACTGATCCTCTGGTTGAAGAATACTATGGGTCACTTGGTAAGAATGTGGACTTCTTTATCAATTTCGCTCGTATGATAAAAGTCAAACCCTCTTACACAAACAATATTTATTCACTATAGGCAATTGTCAGATATCCCAACTTGAATATAGGTAAAACTTGTAGCTTTGCATGGTGAGGAGGATAAGCAAGACTAATTGCGGTGACACCATGTAAAATTCTCAAATGAGTAGTAATTAGTTCTGAAAAGAACTGGAGGTACAATTCGACGTTCGATTAGTGTGCTCTGATCGTCCTCAGGAGAATGCCGGACTCTGGGAAAAGCTGCTGCTTAAGTAGGCTGCTGGAGGATTACGCGATGACAGGATGCTGGAGGATTTGTTCGTTGAGGTGTGCAGGTGGGAACTGTGGGTCCAAGGAGTTAGTGGAAGGAGTGTGTGCTCACTGAACCGAATCAGTTGTAGACAAGCACTGGGGGAAGGAGGGTGGTTGACTTAGGATATAGCAGATCCCTCAGTCTGGGGTGGGTTATGGACTTTGGATATAGAGGATCCTTCAGTCTGTAGTAGTGGTCGCCAAATGTCGCTGATGTAGAAGCCGATGTCCTGTGGCACAGTGTCGTGTTTGACGATCTCGATGGCCTCTCTGATGCGTCTGGGGTGCCATGTGTCGATGGGTGTGATGAGTTGGGCTGCCTGCCAGTCGATTTGGTGGTCCTTGATGGTCCTTGATCAAGCACTCGCAATACCGTATTTTATGAATGTGTATGCAGCATAATGTGTTTTTAAATTTCCAGACTTGAATTAATAGCTGTGGCCGTAATTTCATCCTCAAATTTGATTCGAATGTTTACTTTTTAGCGTTGAATTATTACATTAAAATATGACATCAATCGAATTAATCCTCGAATTGCAACTTATAAAACAACAGACGTTTTATATACTAAAAAACTCCGATGCGTATTTGTCTCGCGAGAAAACAACATTTATAAATTCCTGCAAAATGTTTATTTTGTTTAACAACCCGTTTCATTGATTCCCATCTTATAGGACGAGTACTGGTGCACGAGTGGGGCCACTATCGCTGGGGACTCTTCGACGAGTACTCGGACACGATCACTGAACCTGATATCGATGAGACGTTCTTCTTTTCAAGTATAACCAGCAAGTTTCAAGGCATCGGGTACGCCTTTACTTTGAAATGGATACATTTTATTTAAAGAGAAGTTTACAGTTGTTTAGATAGGGCAAAGTTTTTTTTCTGATGAAAAGGCAGTAACTTTGAAAACGCGAACAACTAAAATACCCCAGCCTCATTTTTGCATCTATGTTCCACTGTGCTTAACGGGGGTATCCCCTTCAAAGCCTATAAACATAGGCCGTTATATGGTCGAATATGATTAGAGCATACTAATCGAAACGTAAAGAAGACCCCAAGCAGTCCCCATGGTTCTCTTCCTCAAACACGGTCTCACTTAGCGATAGTTGAGAAATAAGTTGCCCGATATTGGTCCTCCCTGAACCATAATTTCACTTTATAGCAACAATTAAGATACAAGTTGCCCAAAAAAGGTTATTTTCAAAACCCTGTGCCTCACTTTAGTTTAGATAAACACATGGTGTTCCCGCAAACCGAAACGCCTACAATTTTATCATTGGTCCTGTTTGCAAATGTTATAGAAATCATGAGAAATCATCAATAAACCTTGAATCATCAGAGGTTGACCTGTGCATTAATATATTCAAATTTATTCAATTATTCAGTTGCTCATCTAGTTTCTCATCACAAGCTCTGAAGTTTGAGGCCGAGACAAATCGTTACTGGGCATGCACAGGAAATTACTCCGTTGGATACCAGGAAGGTTAAAGTGCACGTCACAACAGATGACGACAGAACAATGAATTCAACAGGGTCAATTATGTATGCAAGACAGTTTTACGATAAGGTTAGATATCTTGCCAGTTGAAAGACACTCACGTTGCTCGTAATAGAGATGAAACTTAAAGCAGAAAATTCAAAATAGCTGCAAAAATGTTTCATAAAGTGACATCTTTGATAATGAATTATCAATAATTATAGGACAAGTTAGTATGTCCCCAACTCTGGACAGACTATGGGGACAGACAAAAAATGTGAACAATGGCTGACAGTTTAAATGGTTTAATTATAAAACTCAATTGATTAACCTCAGGTTTATTCGGTAACTTTGAAATGAAAGTAAATGAAAGCAATTCACTTTAACTTTCACTTGTTTTTATGACATTTTTTGGCATAATCATAAACTTTGACAAAAGAAACACAGAGAGACATATTTTTTGTGTAAGTTGTTTTGTTTTGTTTTGTTTTGTTTTATTTTGGAAGTAATGATAAGGACACATGAATAAAAACATGTACATGTACATATGTATGATGTAGGCCTAACACATATACACAGGCTAACTGCTGGCTTAACAGCAAATTGGATGGATTGGTCTTTGGCTCTACATGAAGTGATGATGGATGATCGGCAAAAGATCGATAATCACATTCAAAACATACATGCTGCACCTCTGTTGATCGGAGCAAGTTTTTATGATTTTTTGTTTGTGCAATTATGAGTCAAATTCCTTAAAAAAGCATTAATAACACCACAAGTATACCTATATTATCATGTAATTCTGGCAGTATATGCTCATCTTCGTCTACGGCTCTACTGACAATCCAAAATCATGCAAAATCAGAGAGTGATGCCATACGACAGCCGACTCACGATAGAAATCTTAACAAAACGTACATGTACGTACGCGCGCGCGTACGCAAGTTTTGAACGCTTGAATGTCACGCACACACAAATACCCATAGTGCTTTGCACAGAGTCTGTTTTGGGCTATAGCCCTGCTTACCATGGTATGCGCGCACTGATCAGCAGTGTGCCTGCATCCAATATGCGTATATAATATCGTACGTCATCTTAAAATATGTCATGTGATTGACTGAAATATTATGGGATTGCAATTATCGTTTGCAAATGATAGTGCTAGAGCAGACAAAATATTTTGCGCTCACCATGAATTTAGTCATTTGCGAGCAATAACGCACATTAAGGGGAAAAGTGCCTCGACGTAAACAGGAATATTCCCGCTTCATTGTTTCCCTACACCGAGCCATCCAATCTGTATTACAATATTTTTGAAAGAGTCCACTATTGTTAAAATGTAAAGCACTCTACTCTTTGTGCAAAAGTAATAATGTAGTACTAGTAGGCTTAAAAAACAAAATGGCGATGGCCATGGTCGTTTTCTCATCAAAGGAATGGCCATGAAAGCCTTTGTTAGTTTTGTGCATAAGTCGATTAGACTGAACTTAAATGTTTTCCTGCATTTTATTGGATTGTACTTTCAGATTGTCAACTTTTGTGACGAAGACGACAGCCATCCAGACAAGCTACACGACCCAGAATCCCCGTCGAGGCATAACCGGCTGTGTGAGGCTCGAAGTTGCTGGCAGGTCATGCGACAGCATGAAGATTTCAAAGGTAACACACATTGCCGAAGCGAAAGAAGGGGTGTGGGGGTGCGACAACAAAGTAGTTTCCACTTCACCCACCAAAGATAATGACTTCGCTGTGGCTCTGGTAACACTGGTGTTCAATCAATAATTTTGAATATTAAATATCACTATGTAATGTATTGTCTGTATTCGACACTGAAGTCGGTCGCCAAAGTGGCTTCACACACACACACCAACAAAAATGTCTTCGCTGTACGGCCCTGATGTAACCGGTGCTCAAACATGACTTTTAAACATTATATATCACTATTAATTTGAAAGAGAATGTAATCACTTCTAATGCATTAAAACACGCTCAATATTGTGTTTGTCATCGTCTCCGTGGTTGTTGATTTGGTTTATTTATGTTTTTTAAAGAAGGAATTAATCCACCTCGCGATGTAGATGAAGCTGAATTGGTGCCCGTTTTCAATGTTGTACAAGCCCGGGCCAAACGGGTGGTACTCCTCATTGACACATCACGAAGTATGAGGGTAAGTATAACATCAATGACTCAATTAACAAACCGAAACTGCACAAAACCAATAGCTATTATTCTATCAAACCAACTATTAACTTTCGTACACTATTGTACACAACACGTAAAATACTATCCTTTAAGTTTAATGTTTGACATTTTAACCATCTTTTTATCCATCATATTACAGCGTGACTTACCTATTAGTAGACTGCGAAGCGCAGCCGCCCATTTCATCCAATCCGTGGTCGAGATTGGCAGTCACGTGGGGATCGTCCAGTTCAACAATGTTGCGCATGTCTGCAGCTGGCTCGTTCAAATTAGTTCAGATATCGACAGGCAAAATCTGCTAGCGTCCTTACCGGTTGTTTACGACAATACTGGCTCTAACTTCGGAAAAGGACTTCTGTTGGCACTACAGGCAAGAGTATCTTTGTGTTACATTAAAATAAACAACAGACATTAAAATGGCTACATTTTACTGAAAAACCTCCCTTGTTGTATCATGTAGGCCTACTTTTACGGCCCGAATGAATGTTTGTAGACAATTTCATTATTCTAGTGTGGTACACACATTGGCACCATTCGATTATGTTTTACCTCAAGTGGCTCGGTCTAATGATGAATTAAAGCTATCCTTCTCCACTATGTAAAATGTGTTTTAACCGGGAAAAGGTCGTGAGCTGTGACTTTTTAAACGGCTTAATTATAAACTTTATAACTCGTGATTCCCATCTCAAAATTGCTTTCTTTGTTAAAGGTTTTGTCGTCAAATGACACGGATTCACCAGCCGGTGGGTGATTTTGATGTTTGCAGGTGGTTTTGATTTGGACCATGTCACGACAGAGCAAGCTATCTTACAGCTTGTGGCCAACAGCGTCACTGTCGACACGGTGGCGTGTGCTCAAAATCTCAAAACACTTCCTAGGATCTCAGCGAAAACGGGTAAAGCATAAAGTATCATAGGTTTTATGTTTGCTTAAAGTACAATCCATTCAATCAAACTTTTACTGGCTTTTATCCCATTATCCCTTTACCATAATTGCTTCTCTCCACCCAGGAGTAAATGGGTACCTGTGAGGGCAGAGTTGGTTGTGTTTGATTAGTCCATATCCGCTGAATGGCAGCAATTGAGCTGTATACTCCCCAGGAACCTGTGACCATTAAATGAGTTATTAACCAATCTAATTCAAAGAAATCCTGATTTGAAAACATTATTTCTGAGTAATTTCAGGTGGCCGATCCTTCCACTTTAAGTCCAATATATTTGGTCTTAACACGGTCTTGTACCACGCCTTCGCAGGCGTGATGGTCAGGAGTGATGCAGAAAGTGACAGAAACAGACGGATCATGGTAAGTTATTTGCGGTAGTTTAATTCAGCTACAAAGACGCGACTGAGAATATTGTATTTAGACAATCCTAATCATTAGGCAAACGGTATAACGGATTAATTGTACAAAACAAAATCATATAAAATATTGTATTAACATAATTGTACTGAATGTATTGAGTGGCACTGTAGGCATACGTCCATTGAAATAATATCTGTATTTCGTGCTATTGTATTAGTAAAATGCGTGAAATAATTTCCATCATTAGTTTCTGTATTTTCACTTTTTTCTCGATTAACAAAACACTGAAATAAGGTAAACCTTTCACAGGTTGGCTATTGTACATATATTTTGATTAAAATTTGAAGTATGAATGTATTTATAGACATTGTGTGTTGTGATGTGAATGTGGGCCCCGGCATACAAGATCTAAGTTCTTGCATGCCAAAATCCACCTTAAGATCTTAAATCTTATTAACTACCCTATGTATCTGCAACAAAGTCAACACAATCAGTCGACTGTAACGAGCAGGTTATAAAAACGCTAATTCTGCTTAATACCGTTTTGCTCCCCCCCCCCCCCACAGATTTCAAGTTATTATACGAATGGCTTTTGGGATAGCAGAGAATCGAACTTCAGCTTCATCCTAGACGATTCTGTGGGCCGTAAAACAGAGATTATGTTTACATGGATCAACAGTGATTCTTTCGGTGAGAAGAAATGTAGGTTCTATGCCTCATGTAATTAACAAATGGTGGATCAGGAACCGAGAGCAGAAGTAATGATGCCATGTTTACAAAATCAAAAATGTTGCGTCATAGAACAATACCAAAACAAAGAATGTGCAGAACCAGCCGCCATGCATGCTGTGATGGGAATGTGACGTCACATATTTAATATATCTGTTGTACTTTTTTGACGCTCACTTTTAAAAGTATTTAATTGTCTTTAGAGTATCAATATTTCGTTTCATATATTGTTTAACCTGTATAAATCCATCATAAATCACATACATCCCGGTTCTCAAATAGCCCTACCTGGTTCCACCAGTATCACTTATGGAGTATGCAATGGTTAGTTCAGGCGAAGTACAGGAATGGCACCAGGTACCCCCCAACCCTTAGCACAAATGACCTTAAATTGTATGGTATGTTCGCAATTAAGTTAGCTTGACGATAAACAATAACTATAATATTATGATCATGGGAAGCATTATTTTGTAAATAATCATCCAAAAATAGTTAATTATTTACTTCAACAGATATTGGAGTCAATCTAACATCTCCAAGTGGAGTGACCTTCGATAGCACATACCCTGGATACCAACTCATGACTGAGTTTAAGTTAGTGATCCTTACCATCCAAAACACGGCTGAGGTAAGCAAATGCTCGAGGCTGGCGAGTAGGTTTGAAACGGTTGGGATTGTAACCATTTAAATCCCAATGCGTTTTTGTATAAATATAATGACATCATTATCGTAAGCGCAGACATAACGAGTAGAATTTTTTTTCAATTTTCTCACGATACATTTTAAACAGGTTGGTCAATGGGAGGTACGTATACGCAGCTTTCAACCTTCACAGGTATTGGTCAACAGCATAGTGACGTCTTACGCAAGAAGTGATGACGTAGAACCCATCATTGTCACGCCAATGCTCAGTAGCTATGAGATAAGCGTTCAGTCAGGTGAACAGCTCCGTATTTATGCTGAGATCCGACAGGGACTGCGTCCCGTCATAGGGGCCGAGGTGGTTGCTACCGTTTATCGTCCAGGAGGGAATCCGATGATGACACTTTCGTTATTGGATAACGGGGCAGGTTAGTTAACTTTTCTTTTTCTTCTTTGGAAATATATTGACCTGTGGCGTTTGAAGCCTACTTATAAACTACGGGATGTCTAAATGCCAGGTCTTACTTCACGCGAAAACGAAGCGAGGAACTATGATGTTGACAGATAAGTCGACGTCATGAACTGGCCTTCTGGCGTGACATGATACCTAGTTAATCGGTTCACATTGTATCCACAATTCCTGAAAAGAAATTACCATTTATTTATCAAATTCGGGATCAATTTTCCACCCCATGTATCGTGTCCAGTGTCCAGTGACATTTCTGCTCATGGGCGTGACACCGGACAGATGGATGCCTAGTTCATCGTTTCACATTGTATCCACAGTTTCTGAACAAAAGTTACCATTTATGTATACAATTCAGGACCCTACCCCATGGATCCTGCCCAGTATCCAGTATCGTTTCTGCTCATGGGCGTGATATACCGAGAAAAAATAAGTAAAATTATTTGTTGGTCAACTACAAATGCGTAGATTCTACATAGGCCTAGGTAACAGCTTAATAGGAAATTATGTGATTGCATTTCAGTCGGTTTGTTCGCTTTACGGGCAGTCTCACTCACGACAACCATAGTCTTCATCGATGTTGGTGCCAATCCTGTCCGGTGATGCCCTTCTATTATTATTTTGAAAGCAATATTTGAACACCATTAATTATTATCCATACAACAGGAGCAGACATAAGGAAAAACGATGGTGTGTATTCCAGATACTACGTCAGTCAGCCCAGCGAGTCGCCTGGGTTCTACACGCTTCAGATTGATGTAACTGGTAGTGAAAATACCAGCGTATTAAATAGCACCTCTCAGCCTAGGACTGTGGCAAATATCAACCCCAATAAATATGCAGAATTTCCTCAAATAGGTAAACTTAATTTATACCGTTATGCTGGAAGTCGATTGTTTATATAAAGCCAATGATACGTAATGCTTATTTCAGTGTGATGTTATGAACATTGTGAATAATATATTCAGATTTTTCGTAAACATTTTTAACGTGGAATTCACGTCCTCAGGGACCAACAACTTGAACAAAATTTAAACACTGACATCAGAAAAATGAAAGCAATGTTCAAGAGATGTTTGATATCACCATAAGCTTTCCATCAAATCAGTTTAATTGTTAATCTGTATTCGAGAAGACAAAACAGTGTACACGGGCTTTTAATTTTTTGTCTTCTTACCTCGATTTAATTCGTTTAAGGAAACTTCTCCATCTTCGCCCCTGGCACGCAGCCGAGGCAACTCTTTGGAGCTCAAGTGCCCAACCTGCGACGCATTGCCTCGGGATTCACAAGTTACTATGACGATTTTCCTTCCGTGCCGAATGACGTCACATCGCCATGTCGAGTACAAGACCTCCATGTCGTCGAAGCTCTCAAAATGGAAGATGAGGGGATGGTAAAATTATCGTGGACAGCACCTGGAGATGATGAAGATAGTGGAACAGGTACGTTTGGTAATGGAGCTGATCGAAATTAAAACCCTCTTTTAAAATGGTGGCATGGTTACAAAATGAAAGATTAAACTTTAATACTTGTTGTATTACAGAAACTTTAACTCTTTTAAAACTTAACTTCAATTATTACGATCGAAAACACATGAATGAGATTAAATATCCACATTTCTCTGTTTTTAATAGAGAAATGTTCGGCACTTTCTTTTGTTATTAAATTATGTAGTAATAGGCATTCGCCGTGTGGCATAATGGGGTAGTTTATTTAAGAGCAACGCAGTTCATATGAATACACTCAATTCTGCTTTAAT
Source organism: Zoroaster sp. YZ-2022 (assembly GCA_029582265.1). Taxonomy (NCBI): domain Eukaryota; kingdom Metazoa; phylum Echinodermata; class Asteroidea; order Forcipulatida; family Zoroasteridae; genus Zoroaster; species Zoroaster sp. YZ-2022. Next base: position 609,605 of record CM055835.1, on the reverse strand, counting down.
ATTTCGCTCAAAATCATTCCTGTTAGATGCTTCCATTTTGTCACCGGGTTTACTTTTGCAACATTGAATTGTGTGCAAAAGGTAGCGTACAGTACTGAAACAAAGTATTCCTGAAACGTAGGCTGATCAATGTAAACTCACAAAAACTAAACTGACCTATGAAATACTTTCACTAGACATGTTAGCATTCTACATATTCAGTAGGAATTCAATGGATACATACACATTCACAGGCATCTCTCACTGTGAATGTTGAGAATAAGTGTTCAATATTTCGATTTGAATATTTAGATGTTCTTTGGATACACTAATAAAACCGTTTAAAATAAGCCTAATCGACTTGCATTGACTTGTGTGACTACCTCACGGTGTGGACAAAATTAATTCTCTTTTGCGTACGAGGTTGCGTACATAGTAAGTGCGGCGAGTTCTTAGGCGATAAGATGTAAGTTTTGTACTTATTATGACATTATGGAGAATTCTTCATTGAAATTGGTTAGATATAATAACTGATGTATTGTGTTTATGAACTAATCAATTTCCATACGTACAAACTTACAACTTCTTACAAAAAACTCGCCTACATTGACTTTGTACACACCCTCGTACGCAGTGTCCTAATTTTGTCCACTGTTACATACACACACAAACCGCAAGTGTTAGATAATCTGTGCGTGACCGCGTGTTGACCCCAAAGGGATTATGTTTACAGGTTATGACTAGAACGTTCTGGAAGTTTCTTTTGGAAAATGATGTAATTTTCATAAATTTCTAGAAGTGAAGTGAAGAAGAAATCTCTAGTATTTTCTATAAGGAATTAAAAACTATAAATACGGGCTGGTAGAGGATTTTAAATGGGACTTGAGCAAACCATTAAGACTTCGGTAAACAAGACTTGAAAACCAGACTTCAGTGTACACCAGCTAGGACCTGTGATGTCGCTTACGACTCGTCTGTGGAGTGTTTTGAGAAAGTTCGTCTTGACCGAGTGAAGTGTCTGACAGCTGAATCTAATTCCGGAAGAGACATTTTGTGAACTAAATCTACAGTTCAGTATTTTTGGGATTTCTTCTTTCCCATATTGTTGTGACGTGAGTCGGCTTGCGTCCCCGTGGTTTCGTCTATTTCCGGCCGTTTGTTGGAGGTGAATTCGCCCCACGTCCAGCTCTATTTACACCGTGTCAGAGAACTGTTTTTGTGTCGTTTTTGCTGGAGCCTGCTCAGTCCTCGCCCGTAAGATCTTCTTATTTAGTATAAGATCTTTCTTAATGTACAATTGTTTACCATAATCATTGTACGCTTGTTAAACCCCATCGATATTTGAAGCGGTTGATATTTTCATTATTAAATCACTTTGTTTCTTTGTTCTTTATATCAGTGTGACCTTGTTTGATTTCTTTGTTATGCTACAGTCACACTGTCACGATTTTTGATTGCGAATGCACAACGGATGTCCAGCGGATGGTCATCCGTAGTCATACGTAATGATACGTTGGGGATACTTCGTCATTCGTAGTAGAGTCCTAATCATACGTGGGCATCCATTCAGGCTTTTTGAGTAATTTGCATTCACGAATAGTTTGAAGATTGTCGGATCGTAACAAATTGTGGGCCTGTCCGGGAAATCGAATAAAAATAAGCCATACTACTTTTATTGTACAACTGTCAAGCAAGGTTGCACGCTTTGTTATATTGTTGCTAGTTTGTAGTGTAGAATAATTATGGCTAGTAAGTTTGAGGTACAAGCTTTCGTGGAGGCTGAGGATTTGTCAGCCGATAAGTTGCAACTGTTAATAAAAGATGAGTTGCATGAAGTTGCTAAATATGTTCAACTAGAAATTTCTCGAAGTGTCAAGAAGGCAAAACTAGTGAACGTTCTTGCGGAAAATTTAATCTAGAGATAGCTGAGTCTCCGCAAACTGCTGATCGAGAAATTGAGCTTGCCAAAATTGAGCTGGAAAAAGAAAGACTTGAGTTTGAAAGAGAAGAAAAAGAAAGACAAGAAAAAGAAAAAGAAAAAGAAAGAGAATTTGCACTACGAAAGCTTGAACTCGAACATCAACTCAAAATTAAAGAACTGGAATTAGGTGCAAAGAAAGACACAGGCAAAGAGAAAGCTCCAATTGACTTTGATCTAGCGAAGAACGTTAGGTTGGTGCCAAAATTCAACGAACATGATGTTGAAACATATTTTCTATCTTTTGAGAAAACTGCCAAAAGTCTTAGTTGGCCTGAGAAATATTGGCCTTTGCTCTTGCAGAGCACGTTTGTGGGTAAGGCTCAAAAGGTCTATGCCACACTTTCAGAGGAACAGTGTAGTGAATATGCTACCGTTAAAGCAACTATTTTAAATGCTTATGAATTGGTTCCTGAGGCATATAGGCAGAAATTTCGAAAATTGACTAGATCAAATGGCCAGACCTTTGTCGAATTCGCTAGACAAAAATAAATTGTTTTTGAGCGATGGTATCGATCTCTCAAAATTGAGAAGAAATTTGAGGAGTTAAAAGAAGTTGTCCTCATGGAGGAGTTCAAAAACAGTGTCCCTCTGAGTATCAAAACTCATTTGGAAGAACACCAGATCATCAAATTAATTAAAGAAAGCTGCAGTGGTAGCCGATGATTATGAATCAACTCACAATACGAGTATGGGTAAAACTAATTTCCGGTCAAAGGGTTTCTACAAAAACACTGATAAGGGCAAGTCAGGTCCCGAGGCACAGTCTAGCACTGGAAATCCTGATCCATCGAATAAGAAGTCTTCATCACCAAGTGGAGCCAAGGAGGACCAAAAGAAGAAGTTTTTTCCTCCGTGTGATTACTGTCACAAAAAGGGCCACACGAAGGCGAGATGTTTCAGGTTCATCGCTGACGAGCGAGAGCGTTCTGAAAAGCCTGTCGCTTTTGTCCGTAAGGACACTCTACTTAGTAGGAAGTCCGGTGAGGCCGATGGCAACCGTGTTTCTTCTTCGAAGGTGTTTGATGAAATCAACCAAGTTGATGAGGTCTACAAAGACTTTGTTTATCGTGGTGATGTTTCGTGTGCGTCTGATGAAGCCGGCAGTTCAGTTATCCTAAGGGATACAAGTGCGTCACAGTCACTGATGCTGGAGGATGTGTTGTCATTGTCTCCAGAAAGTTTGCTGAATGCGAAAATGTTGATTCAAGGTATTGGGGGTAATTTTATGCCTGTCCCGTTGCATAGGGTGAATTTGAAATGTGACTTGATCACTGGCCCTGTGCACGTTGGAGTTGTTCCTAGTCTACCGATGAAAGGTGTCGGATTTTTGCTAGGCAATGATGTTGCGGGAGGTAAAGTGTTGGCATCCCTTATTGTCTCTGGTGAACCTGTGGATGAGCCAGAAATTCATTCTTTGGAGGAGTTCCCAGAAATCTTCACCGAATGTGCAGTGACAAGATCTCAGATGAAACAGACGGAAAAGGAGGTTGCAGAGTCAGTGCCTATAGAGGACTCTGGTGTTTGGCTGGCTGAAACTTTTTTCAATAATTTTGAAGAAAATGAGGGAGTGTCTCAAGATGCTAAATTTAGCCGATCCTCGCTGATAGAGAAGCAGAAAGTGGACCCAGATTTGAGGAAGCTCGCCCAGACAGCGTGTTCTGAGGAAGAGGCTCAGGGGGTTCCAGAATGCTTCTACGTCAAGTCAGGCGTGTTAATGAGGAAATGGAGACCTACCCAGAGACCAGCTGATGAAGAATGGAGTATTGTCCATCAAATTGTTATTCCTCCGTGTTACCGTGATGAGATCTTGAGAATTGCTCACGAGATTCCGGTTGCAGGTCATCTTGGCATCAGAAAGACTCAAGCTAGAGTTATGGCACATTTTTATTGGTCTAAGCTACACCAAGATGTGGTGAAATTCTGCAAGACGTGCCATACGTGTCAGATGGTGGGGAATCCACAGCCATCAATCAAGCCTGCACCGATGATACCGATTTCTGCATTTGATGAGCCATTTACGAGAGTCCTAGTGGATTGTGTTGGTCCTCTACCGCGGACGAAGTCCGGGCGTCAGTTTTTGTTGACCATCATGGATTTGTCAACCAGATTTCCAGAGGCCATTCCACTGAGGAAGATAACAGCCAAAGTTGTTGTTGAGGCTCTTATGCAGTTTTTCACAAGATATGGTTTACCAAAAGAAGTGCAGTGCAATCAGGGGTCTAACTTCATGTCGGGTGTGTTTCAGGAAGTCCTGCGTGAGCTGGGGATCAAGCAGTTGAAATCATCTGCATATCACCCACAGTCTCAGGGAGCTCTGGAGAGGTACCACCAAACCCTCAAGAATATGATAAGAGCATACTGCGAGGATTTCTCAGAAGATTGGGACAAAGGAATTCCCTTTATGTTGTTTGCCACTAGGGACTCACCGAACGAGTCAACTGGTTTTATTCCGTTTGAGTTGGTCTACGGTCATGAGGTGAGGGGACCTTTGAAACTAATTAAGGAGAGATTTTTGGCAGAGGAGGATAAGACCAATCTGCTCGACTATGTGTCGAACTTCAAAAAGAGGTTATCCAAGGCGTGTTCTGTGGCACAAGAACATCTCAAGGTGTCTCAACGGGTCATGAAGACAAGAGCAGACAAGAAACCTGAGGTGCGCATCTTTAAACCCGGCGAGAAAGTACTAGTGCTGTTGCCTCTGCTTGGCGAGCCCCTTAAAGCGAAGTTTAGTGGGCCCTACTGTATCCAAAAGAAACTCAATGATGTTAATTACGTAATCAGTACCCCAGACCGAAGAAAGAGCCAAAGACTTTGTCATGTTAACTTGCTCAAGAAATATTATGAGCGTGATAATTTTGGTCAACCAGTGGGGGTAGCTGTTATTGAGTCAAAACCCGACCTTGACAATTCATGTAATAAAGACCTTGAGACAAAAACGTCTGAACTTGAGTTTTTCGCTATGCAGCTTTCAAATTCTGAAATTCTGGCTAACTTGGATGAAATCCTTGGCCATTTGCACAATGACCAACGGACAGATTTATCAAACCTACTCCAAAAGTACGAGCAAATTTGTTCTGACAAACCGGGCCGTACGTCGGTGGCAGTTCATGATGTTGATGTAGGAAATTCAAGGCCGATAAAACAGGCACCCTACCGACTTAATCCTAACAAATTATCGAAGGTTCGGGAAGAGGTTAAGGTCATGATAGAGCATGACATTATAGAACCTAGTCAGAGTTCTTGGAGTTCTCCCATTGTCATGGTACCAAAGCCTGACGGTACTCTTAGGTTTTGTATAGATTATCGAAAAGTCAATGCAGAAACTAAGACTGATTCATATCCTATCCCTAGGTGAGAAGACTGCATTGATCGGGAGGGAAATTCTGTATTTGTCAGTAAAGTAGACTTGTTAAAGGGATATTGGCAAGTGCCCTTGATTGACCGAGCCAAAGAAATTTCGGTGTTTGTGACACCCGATGGCCTGTACCAATGTAAAACGATGAACTTTGGGATAAAAAATGCCCCAGCTACGTTTCAGAGAATGATGAGTCAAGTCATTGCTGGGCTAGAAAATTGTGTTGTCTATATTGATGACATTTTGGTATACAGCGATAGCTGGGAAGACCATCTGAAACACTTGAGTGCCCTGTTTGATAAGCTTTCAAAAGCAAACCTGGTGGTAAATCTCAAAAAGAGTGAGTTTGCCAAAGCAACAGTGACCTACTTAGGTCATGTGGTCGGTCAAGGTCACGTGCTACTACGAGTAGCAAAGATTCAAGCCATTCAAGATTTTCCCGTACCCACAGGGAAGAGAGAATTGATGAGATTCCTGGGTATGAGTGGATTTTACAGAAAGTTTGTTCCAAACTTCAGCACTATTGCGACTCCATTGACTAAACCTTTACAGAAAAATGTGAAGTTTGTTTGGTCTGACTCATGCCAAAATGCATTTGAGAAATTGATAGCCATTCTAACGAACGAACCGGTTCTGGCTGCGCCAAAGTTTGACAAGGCGTTTAAAATAGCCATTGACGCCAGTGATGTTGGTGTCGGAGCGGTTTTGCTGCAAGAAGATGAGTCAGGCATAGAGCGACCGATTAGTTACTTCTCAAAGAAACTGAATAAATACCAGGCAAAATACTCCACCATCGAAAAAGAGGCGTTTGAAGTGTATAATTATAACCAATGGTGCTGGAGAGACGATCATTTATACTGATCATAATCCACTTGTGTTTTTGGAGAAATTCAAGACCAAGAACCAAAGATTATTTCGGTGGAGTTTGATTTTGCAACCCTATCCACTCAAGATTGTTCATAGTGCCGGAAAGAGCAATGGTGACTTCAACTATGACTTTTGCACTCAGAGCAGCTGACAACGGCAATAGATTTGGCGGTATTTCCAATGTGGCGCGAGCAACTTTTAGAACATTTGTGCCTCGGCAACACCGGCACCACGTTCGTCTGAAACCGTGTTACCGCCAAGCACTGCGACAGAACCTAAACCGGAACAAACGAGTGGTGGCGCTGTAACTACGCCAATTGTTTTTTCACGTACTTCTACTGTTCCTACATGGACAAATGCAGGTGATTCAATCAAACATTAACCGTTAATTCAAACAGTACTGGTCTCGTTACTTCATATGTGACGGTGAAGCCAACAACCGAGACCAGCCGTTATCTAAGAGATAAGTACGAGATTGCTGCTGGCGCAGTTGTTGGGTCTATCATACTCACTGGAGTGCTACTGCTTGGATGCATTCGGTTGAAAATCTTTCACAAGAACCACGACAGGGTTAATAAGAGAGACGATTTGCCCATGGAAGGGTGTACAAAAGCGATCTAGTCTCCCATGCGAGGACATGTCTACATACGTATGATGTCTACTTTTGCAACCGAAACCAACACGTCATGATTTGGCGATACCCTAATGTTCCAATATAATTTTCATGTCTACTGCATGGAAGTGATTCATTACCTATTCCTGTGTGTCTACTGCATGAAAGTGATTATTTACCCATTCCTGTGTGTCTACTGCATGGAAGTGATTATTTACCTATTCCTGTGTGTCTACTGCATAAAAGTGATTATTTACCTATTCCGTGTGTCAACTGCATAAAAGTGATTATTACCTATTCCCGTGTGTCTACTGCATGAAAAGTGATTGTTACCCTATTCCTGTGTCTACTGCATGAAAGTGATTATTTACCTATTCATGTGTGTGTCTACTGCATGAAAGTAATTATTTATTCCTGTGTCTACTGCATGAAAAGTTATATTTACCTATTCCTGTCTGGTTCACTGCATGAAAGTGATTATATACCTATTCCTGTGTGTCTACTGCATGAAGGATTATTTACCTATTCCTGTGTGTACTGCATGGTTATTATTTACCCTATTCTGTGTGTCTACTGCATGAAAGTGATTATTTACCTTTCCTGTGTGTCTACTGCAGAAGTTATTTTACCTATTCCTGTGTCTACTGCATGAAAGTGATTATTTACCTATTCCTGTGTGTCAACTGCATGAAAGTGATTATTTACCTATTCCTGTGTCTACTGCATGGAAGTGATTATTTACCTATTCCTGTGTGTGTCTACTGCATGAAAGTGATTATTTACCTATTCCTGTGTGTCTACTGCATATAAGTGATTATTTACCTATTCCTGTGTGTCTACTGCATAGTGATTATTTACCTATTCCTGTGTTCTACTGCATGAAAGTGATTATTTACCTATTCCTGTGTGTCTACTGCATGGAAGTGATTATTTACCTATTCCTGTGTGTCTACTGCATGAAAGTGATTATTTACTCATTCCTGTGTGTCTACTGCATGGAAGTGATTATTTACCTATTCCGTGTGTCAACTGCATGAAAGTGATTATATACCTATTCCTGTGTCTACTGCACGAAAGTGATTATTTACCTATTCCTGTGTGTCTACTGCATGAAAGTGATTGTTACCTATTCCTGTGTGTCTACTGCATAAAGTGATTATTTACCTATTCCTGTGTCAACTGCATGAAAGTGATTATTTACCTATTCCTGTATTGTCAACTGCATGAAGTGATTATTTACCTATTCCTGTGTGTCTACTGCAGTGATTATTTACCTATTCCTGTGTGTCTACTGCATGAAAGTGATTATTTACCTATTCCTGTGTCTACTGCATAAAAGTGATTATTTACCTATTCCTGTGTCCAACTGCATAAAAGTGATTATTTACTATTCCTGTGTGTCAACTGCATGAAAGTGATTATTTACCTATTCCTGTGTGTCTACTGCATGAAAGTGATTATTTACCTATTCCTGTGTCTACTGCATGAAAGTGATTATTTACCTATTCCTGTGTGTCTACTGCATGAAAGTGATTATTTACCTATTCCTGTGTGTCTACTGCTTGAAAGTGATTATTTACCTATTCCTGTGTCTACTGCATGGAGTGATTATTTACCTATTCCGTGTGTCTACTGCATGAAAGTGATTATTTACTCATTCCAGTGTCTACTGCATATAAGTGATTATTTACCTATTCCTGTGTGTCTACTGCATGAAAGTGATTATTTACCTATTCCTGTGTGTCTACTGCATGGAAGCATTATTTTACCATTCTGTGTCTACTGCATGAAAGTGATTATTTACCTATTCCTGTGTGTCTACTGCATGAAAGTGATTGATTTACCTATTCCGTGTGTTCACTGCATGAAAGTGATTATATACCTATTCCTGTGTCTACTGCATGGAAGTATTTACCTATTCCTGTGTGTCTACTGCATGAAAGTTATATTTACCTATTCCTGTGTTCACTGCATGAAAGTGATTATTTACCTATTCCTGTGTGTGTCTACTGCATGAAGTGATTATTTATTTAATCCCGAGAATTTGCCAAGGGCGCATTTGAATACTCTTTCAGATGAAAATTGACGTTGCCCATAAACAGTGAAACCGAAAATAATAAACTTAATTCTGACTGGAAAACATCTAATTTCAGGATGAGGAATAATTCAAGTTCATGGATGCCAAAAAACGAAATAGAAAATAATTAAACTTACAGTTGTAAAATAACAGGAACGAAATAATGACTGCTGCTGGAAATTAACTTGAACGTAACAATAGAGAAGACCCCGTGAAGTCCCTCATGTTTCTCCTCGAACCACATAATCTCACTTTGTGATAGTTGAAGATACAGCGGATTGCTCTGATTGTTCTCCCTGGCAGACCATAATCTCACTCAGCGACAGTTGAGATAACGAGTTAAAGTGCGATGAGGTACTTTTCAGAACCCTGTACCTGCCTACTTTAGCTGATAGATGAGACTTAAACACATGGTGTTACACATTAAACCTAAACGATAACGCAACAATACAGTGAAAAAAAAAAGCTAAATTTGCAGTCGGATCAGAAACAAAGGTGGCGTTGTATTTGAACGTTCTTGAGCTAAAAATAAACAAATTGACTGGAAACCTATTTCTGATAATCCATCTCAGTGGTGATAATAATATCATCAATGTCCGTCCTTACTTGAGCATAATTTACATTGCTTTATTGTATATATTATGCATAGAACACGTTGCTAAGCTCAATGACATTTTGATGACGTCATTGGACAATATAAACATAATTTTTTAAATGGTAAACAGTGTGATTTTAATGATTAACTGTTGATCCAAATGCCTGACATTTATACACTATATTTGTTTCATGTGAATAACGTTTTATATAGTTTGTTTAAGGACGCAGCTTCGAAGATAGTTGAGTGCAAGGTCGATCGGTTTAGTGCATCGGATCTCGAGCAAGAACACTTTACCATGTTAACTGCTTCTTCCACCCAGGGTAAATGGGTACCTGTGGTATTGTGTGTATTATTGTGTTATTATTATTGAGTTGTTTGATTCACACTTTTTTTTTTTACTTGGTTTTCCTAGTATGTCCGTGATTGTGTTTATTAAATTGTTTAAATAATAAATAAATAATAAATAAATAAAGATGTGTTTTGTAATTATTTGTTTTAAATACCGGATATCTTTCTCTTAACAATAGTTCATGTTCCTTAAATTAATTACTTCACAAATAACAGATTAACTTGGAGGAGCTGTGGGCTAGATTAACATTTGCGTATCGTTTCGGTTTGCGGTAACAGATGTTATCTGCTAACGTGAGCTGACAGGTTCTGAAAATCCGTATCCGCACACTCGTTTCACGCCCTTCGTTAAGTGAAAGTTCAAGGAGAACCAATTTCAGGGCAACTACGTTTTCTCTACTGTCGTATGAGATATAGTCAGGGGGAACCATGGACTTCACAGGTTAATTGGTTCAGGGCAGAACCTGGACTTCAAGGTTATTCTCAACGTTTCGATTGCTGCTCAATCATGGAGGAAATCTGTTTCTTCCTCCATCTCATCTTCGTCGAGAATGAAGAGGTTTGCCGATGCAACTCTTAGTAGTATTCTGAGGATTGGTGTGGAATGGGAAGTGTTCCGATGGTGCTGCTTTACTGTGGACCCTGATGTGTGGCCTGACAATCTAGCAACAGTGAGAACGACTTCCGATAATTGGTTCTCATGCAACCTTTTCACTATCGGTTGATCGAGTCTACGTGCAAGGTTCTCGAACTGTACTCAGCTTCACGTTGTTGGATAACTGGTTCTACCACTAAACCGAAACGCATCGGTTCCCATGAAAGCACATGACTTTAACATCTGGCATGTAGTTAAACTTTCTGGGTACTTGGGAGCCATTAACAGAGTTCGAGACAACCTGTGGAGCCATTAGGATAAGGATATTGCTGATATTAGCAGAGATCCGAACATGGTTCCACTAGTCGGATAAAAGATCTTGAAAGATTATAATATTCTCCAGTCATAACGTTAGAAGTCGATATTGTGGACGATGAGAGCCTAATAATATACTTGTGGATTTTTGAGAGTGGATATTGTTGTTCCATGAAAGCGCAGTATCACTTTGGTATTTTAGAGTTAAGTGGATATTGTAGGACGATAGAGCTAATATCCTTTGGTTTAAAATTGTTGTTAGCTTTGGCACAGTATCCTTCGGTATTTTAGAATTATGGATATTTGGTTAAAGCTATATCACTTGTTTTGTTTTTATAATGGTTGCAGGCGAAGCCGGATTAATTAAGGTTATTAATTTTACGAGCGGTTATATAGTAGGGTGAAATTTTTCTCTGGCAGCTTTAAATTGAGATTTTTTCGAGGCCTTGACATTAAGAATGTAATCATCTGGTTCTTGAGAAAGAAGTGGTTTTTGTAAATAAAAAATTGTTCTCTTTCCCAATTCAAACCTACGTGTTTTCGTCATTCTCTTCAGTGATTTATTCTAGTAGGATCTCTTTCACCGGTCATATATTTGACAGGATCCTAGTCTACCACCAGAGATACTAAACCGGTGAGGGAAACTCCAGTGGTTTAGGCCTTTAAATTTTCCGCCGGGGGCAGCGGTTATCGACGACGAACGGTGAGGAGTCGACCGACCCTCCTTTCGCATTTTTCCGCCACGGTATGATAAAGGAACACGCCAAACCAAGATAACCTGTCAGCGCCCTTCTTGGTCGCTGACGGTCTTTGGGAACAATTCGCTCATCACCACCGCCTTTATCTTTATCCAGTTGGGCCGACAATTGCAAACCACAAATGATTATTCCAGACTGCAGATGAGGCGGCTTTCGAACCAAAAGAGGAAGCCCAGCAGGAAGATATGACGTCATGCTTCGGGGTCGCGTAAAAGATACCGGACACTGGCCTTTCAACTTCAGGGAGATTCGACTTTGACCGTCGGCGGTAGATAGCTCACGGACGTCAGATCTTCGGCACAATATATCCAATGAAATTCTTTAAATGGTTTGGAAGAGCCTGTCTTACCCTTGATGGGATAAAGACTGGGGACAGTCTTTGGATGATTATTTTCCAGATAGGGCAACGTTACATCAACTGAAAGAGTAATCCGAGGATCTCGTTTACATGGGCACACATACAAACCAATTCATTCAGCTTCTACACCTTTTTTAAAAGAAACAAATTAGAAAAATTTAAAAAAAGTTGTTGAAAGGGGGTCACTCAGGCCAAAATAGTCCCCGTTCTGGTCTCCGGGCGTCGCCTCGGACCCCCTCAGGCATGTTTAATTTTTTTTTCTTTCTTTAATTAATTAATTTATTATTTTTAAATTATTTTTGCTATGAAACAATGCCTGCCACCAAAATTGCTGGATCATTGCAATTCTGCGCCCTGTTTTTTAAACGATTTTTCACATTTATAGGTATGAACCTTTGTCCAATTGGATGCCTCTCTAGGCCACCATACTTTGTATATGGGACATCTGGGCTAATTATTATCAGGAAATTTGTGCTAATGCCAAAACCTGTACACATGTATCACGTATTTCATTGGGGCAAAAAAAAGATTTATAAAATAAAAATAAATAAAAAAAAGCGCGTCACGCACGATTTTGAAGCGACATATGACAAGAAACGTCTTGTCTTAAAAATAGAAAAATGTGATTATTGGGTTTTACAAGCGTACAGCGCCCTCCACAACAATTATGGGAAATAATCAACTGCAGCACGTTGGTCAAACAGATATCGAGAGAATTAAAGAGTCTGGAAAATTTTTTTCTCAAGGACCACCCAAAAACAAACAAACAAACAAACAAACAAAAAGCAAAGAAAAAGCAAAGCAAAGCATACTGACTACCCCTTTTATTATTTTATTCTGCAAATAAAGAAAGTGTTTTATGTGTCCAGATGAAACTGTTTCAGGATTGTCATAGTGACAAAACAAAATTTATTTATTTTTTTGCTATTGGCATACAGGGACAGGGTTTGTCTATATCCCTGGTAGTCGGTCAGTGAACCCATGAACCCATGGGGAACTCATATTACTCAGTTAAATCTTCCTAGTAATTATCAATGTTATACCCGGATACATGTCAGTCACATGGCCCAAATTTTAGCTTGACGGCAATTTGCATTATGTGAAATAATTAATATACCTGAAGTATGGGGATGGTGATTAAATCGTTTCTGGTTTAAAGATCGGGGGACTCTAATATTAATAATTTAGCTTTCCCCTTTTTTAGAGGTTATGTCATGAAAAAAAGAAAAAAAAAAAAACGTTTTATTATCTCAACCCAAGGGAAAAATATGGTAAAATATAAAATCATTTGTCTTTTGTCTGAACCTTTTTCCTAATTTGAAAAGCCTGAAGGTCCACTGGGTGATAAACAATGACCTTTCGTTAACACATAGAACAGTGCCTATATGTTGGTGTTATTTATACAAATTATTGCTAATACTTTTGTGATATTGCCTACTGAAGGGTGAATTTGCAAGGTTAGACATAGGAGGATTTTTATAAGTGATGGGACCATTTGTTTCCCAATGGCCCCCTAAAGTTTTCTTCTAAATGCAAGCAAAATGTTTAGAAATTTTTTTTTTACCATATTTTAATTGCGTTTAGATAATAAAATGTAGGCCCTATGTTGGTTCTTTTCCCTATCTGATCTCTCTCAGAATGGTGGTGACAGGCCATTAATTTATATTTGTTTAGAAAGCTTTTCCCAAAAAAGGGGGAAAAATAACTTACATGATCTTTTTATTCACTTTGTCCGTTAAACAAACAACATTGGTAATGCCCAGACTTTACAAATCAAATGGTATCAAAGTTAGAAAAAAGTATCAACCATGTTTGTTTTCATTGATAATTTATTTATTTGTTTATTTTTTTTTTGAATGAAAACAAACACTTTGATATGAGATATTCCATACAAAGTAGTTGTCAAAAGCTTGGTTTAACAGTTAACATAATTGCCAAAATGAATTTATACGGATCCACATGAAGTTAATGTTGGTTCATATTTAATGTAAAACCATGCTTCAAAACTTTTTTGAGATGGCCTATGTACAATTATAAAAATAACTTGTTTTTCCTTCCTGAAATTAATGCAATATTCGAGAAACACGTAGGGCCGACTCATTTCATTCTTCCCCACAGTGAACAAACAGTGGATCACATGCCCCTATGGCCGAACTGCCCCGCCCACCAGTGGGAACACGGGCACGTGCCCCGTGCGAGGTCTGTGCTCTAGGATCCCCCATTCAGAATTTTGTAAAACAATAGGTCCCCATTTAAGGCTGCAGGATACAAAAATGTTCAAGTATTGACCATGCCTCTAGAAAATGTGGTGCACCCCGGGTGCCCCCAAAAAATTGGACCCTAGTTGCCACTCCGCCCACAATTATCATCCATAATTCAGGTAATTTATTTATTATTCCCAAAACGTATAAGGTAATTTACGTGTCGCCGGATCATTGTATGTTTACAGGTAGTTTATATTACATGTTAAAACTTTGGGGTGTTAAAAACACACAGCAATGGTGTTTATATTGGGCAACTGCCCAGTGTGAACACCATGGAAGAATGAAGGCCCAAACACTGGTGTTATTTTAACACCTCCTTTTTGCCAGGATAGTAGATGATGTAATTACTTAATATTCGTCTGCCCTTTGGGATGTTTTTTAATCCTTTACACAAATGGTCACAGAGCGTTTTGACAACTGGACTTTTTATACAACGACTTGATAAAGACGCAGTGATTCGCTATGAAAATAAATTCATCTCAGCAGAAATCAGAAGAAGGTCAATCACATCACCATGGGTTTAGAAAAACAAACCGATAAAGGCTGAACTACATCTGTAACTATCCATAAGTGCTGATAAATCGTATCACGACAAATCTTATTTCGAAGATAGGATAATAATAATAATAATGATAGATTTAATAGCGACGTATCCACAACTAAGTGGCGCTCAAGGCGCATTATATTATTATCCCTGCTCATAAGGCTCATAAGGCTCATAAATCATTCCTGAAACCATCTCAGCTCCCTGGGAGTATACAGCTCAATTGCTGCCATTTCAGCGCATATAGAGCAAACCATCTCTGCCTTCACAGGTACCATTTAACCCCTGGGTGGAAAAGCAATTATGGTTAGTGTCTTGCTCAAGGAACGGTGTCACGGGCCGGGGGTCGAACCCCCACTCTGCTGCTGCAACACCAGAACTTGAGTTCAGTGCGCTAGACCGCAGACAATCCACTTTACGTGCATTACAACACACGGGACCTACGGCTTTTTCGTCCCATCCGAAGGACGAAGCAATTATGGTTAAGTACCTTGCTCAAGGAAAAAAGTTCACGACGGGCTCGAACCCACACCCCTGTTTCTGGCAACACCAGAACTTGAGTTCGGTGCGCTAGACCCCCTCGGCCACGGTCGTATATGTAAAATGTTTAAAGGCATGTACAATAATTTGGTTGTTGGTCCTCATTTCAGCCCTTTAGTTTATAAGATAAAAATGTCATAAAAATTTAAACCCGTGAAAGTTTGATCACAATAGGTGCTCACGTTTTTGGAAAATAATGAAAAACTGTTAACGTGTTTTATGTTTTTGTTTTAAAACGTTGCTGGATGGCAACATTGGGCATAAATTCGACAAAACACGTTTTTCTGAAATGATTGCCTTCAGACGGAATCATTTGTCATGCTCGATACTTTTTCCAATGTTACACCAAGCAAAGGGTTTCACTTGGTGCGTGATGCGCTTTTTGTTGGGGTATCTTTATTTATTTATTTATTTACTTTTGTGTTGCGTTGAAGCTATACAGCTGCTTTTATTCAATAAATCAATAACTAGTACATTTGATAATCTGGTAATTACCAGTGGCGTGCCTTCTCTTTTAAACATTTCGTAACCTGAAAGGACTTAAAGGGGAATGTACATTGCCGTAATGTTCACTTCAAGCCTTATGGGTTTTCCCAAAAAGTATCATAAAACTACCCTGTGAAAATTGCATCACAGCAGGTGTGACATTTAAATGAGGAAAAAAATCAAATACAAATTCATGTTTTCTCAAAGATGAAAGTACTTCAGAATCATTTCTCATGATGATTGAAAATGTACAACCATGGAGGAAGGAACAGTTTCCTTCCCAAATCGTTAGTACCAACCATGGAGGAAGAATTTCCTCCATGTAACACTACACCAAGTCGGCCTTAGTACCAATATTGCGCTTTGCCCTTTAAACATTTCGTAACCTGAAGGCAGCTTAACCTTGCGGGGCACGACTGTGTGGAAAACCCCCACACAAAATGAATATTCATGTTTTTTTTACCTTCCACATGATCAAGTCACCTCCAGTTAGATACTCTCCATTGCCATTGGTTGAAAGACATAATAGGTTTGCACTAGGTTTGGAAAGTTCATTCCCCCTTTTTTTGACCTAATTAATAATAATAATAATAATCATTTATATAGCGCTCTTAAAAGGAATCCACAGTGCTTACAACATAGCATCAAATGACAAATTAAATACAATAAACAAAATACAATTTAAACAAACTAGAATGGAATTTATGAGTACAGATGCGTTTTAACTTTTCTAAACTCGTTAAGTGAGTAGCATGACGGATATTGTGGGAAAATTGTCCCCAATGTAGGGGGCAGCATAAAAAACCCTTTTTTTGGGGGACAAGATGAGTTCTTGGTTTGGAAAGAATTCTAGTATCCAAGCTCGAACAAGCCCACTCCTGCCGGCCTATACTAAAATAATATCCTCAATGGAGGGACAACGGTAAAATATTTAAAACGAAACCAAAATCTTGAATAATTGTTCCATGAGGAACCAATGAATCCGATAAGGAGAGGGATGATCATATTTAGGCGCATTAAAAATAAGTTTAGGCGCGTTTGAACGCTGAAGACATTTTCCTTTGAAGTGCCAGAAGGAGTTTGAATAGTCGAGCCTGGAAGGACGAGTGGCGAACAGCAGATGACATTTACATCATCAATGAACATCCGAACACGGATAAATTTCTCAGATGAAAATTCAGCTACGACATAATTGGATATGTGATGAGACATCTGAGAGGGTATCAAATTCAACACCAAGATTGCGCATGAGGAAGGGGTTGATAATCGTGTCGCAACGCGGAAATGAAATGTCAGAAAGACAATTTAAAACTCTGGGATTTGCAACAATAATAAATTTGTCTTGTCTATTCAGACATAAAAATATTTTTAGACATCCAACCACTGACTTCATCAAAACATTTTGTTAAAACAGATAGAGCCTTTTCAGCCCTCACCTGGGACACGAGGATCGAAAGATATATACAGTTGGGTATCGCCGCATAAAATGAAAATTCACATCATTATAACGTTTAAATGTCCCGCAATTGGGGTATAAAAGAAAAGTTTTGGTCCCACAGGAACCTTGTGAACCCAAAAACAAGAATTTGTGGTTCAGAATATACATTATACACTTTAATTTACAAGTACGCTTAAAAGATAGGATTGGAACCAGTTTAAAACATTGCCATTAAAACCATACACAGTGACAACCTTTGCAAAGAACGGTATGATCAATAGATCGAAAGCAGCCGACAGATCCAACAACACCAGGAAGACAGCCCGGTGATTGTCAATCGCATAAACCCAAAACACTTGACTCTCAGTAAAGGGGTCTCCGTGCTGTGGCCGGACCTGAGGCTGATTGAAACCTTTGATAAGTCATATGTACAAACATGTTCAGAAACACAAGCAAAACAACCTTTTCAATGATTTTGAAACAAACATAATATTAGAAACAGGGCGATAATTCTTTTAAAAAATCCTTATCAAGAGTCGGTTTCTTGATAAGAGGTGTCCAAAAGGGACTTTTTTAAAGGGTTCTGGAAACTTGCCGTAGAAAGCGAACCATTTACAATGGAGACGAGGGAAGAAGAGGGTGAATATTGTCCTTCAGGAGCATGTGGGGATAGGATCCAGATCCCGGATTTATTAGAGGATTTTTGACAATTTTTTAAAATGTCATCCCCCTAACTGGTGTAAAATCAAAAATCCCCGGAGGTGTCACGTGATCATCATTACAAGTGCAGAGGGTATGTGATCAGATGGTAAACACTATGATTGTTGGCAGATTCAATCCGCCCAATAGCCCAAAAATTTTGTTTTTAAAAAATACTGAATTTTCGGGCAAGTCACCATGGATTGAGTATGAGAAGAGATTTGTTGTTACGATTAAACAGCATTGACTGTTCTGAAAACGTTTTTATCTCGTGAAAGTGATCAGTGTAATATTTGGCCTTTTTCCCACCTTTTGGAAAAACATGAATTTGTTCAAGATACGATTATGATCACAGTGGTCATTGGTTTGGGTTTCCACTTACGCTCAAGTTTACGCCGCTTCTACGTGCAATGCTTAAGTCAAAATTAACGGGAATTATACAACCATCATTCTAATGTACGTTCATTTCAACCATCGATATATATATATTTTAAAAATATATATATATATATATATATATATATATATATATATATATATATATATATATATATATATATATATATATATATATATATATATATATATATATATTTTTGAAACCCTTTTTGTTGTCGTATCCGTGTATTGTCCTATGTTAATATGCCATTTTTACTAACTACATCTATATTGTGTGGCTCAATAATCCCCTTTGTTCACTTCTGATACTCTATTGGCTTTTTAGACTGATACTTATCTTTAATTGCCCACTATTTTCCTGCCTTTTTGGATCCCCCCCCATGATCATTTGCTTTCCCTTTTCCTATAAATGGAGGGGTTTTTTATTTGTATTTTGTAAAAGCCTCTGATGAAGGCCCGGATTGGACGAAGCTAAGGCCACCCCTCCCGATTTAATTTATATATATCTTAGTGTCTAGTTTTAACAGAAAACTCCCGGGGGCAATAACGTCTTGGGGCACTCACTCTACCACAAGATAGTAATTCGTTTATTTGATAACTGGTAATAAACAATGTTGTAGCTTCCTTTAACTCATTTCTCATTTAAAAAAAAACGTTTGTCGTTTTGTCGTTTTGTCGTTTTAAAGGTGTGCATGTTCATTTGAACTTGAAACCGATAGAACCCTTGTGAACCCGTTTATTTGGACCGCATTACAAAAATTTAAGGTATGTGAGTCCGCGTTTGAAAAAACGGGCTTAAATATTTTGGAAATTGAGGGTTTACGTAACATTATGTGATATCGTGTATTGATAGTCATCAAATTGATTCATTTGATAAGCTGTATTTATAATTACATTATAGTGTTTAATTTATTGCAAAATTTTTTTCCATTGGTACGGATTTTGGTTATAAATTGGATATGGGGGGTGCGACGCCTCTGACTCTCTTTTTTTTTCTTTCGAAAGAAAATTGTTTTCTTGTGGTAGTTTTTTTTGCTGGTTGACTTTTCGGATATGATTTGAGTAACTGGCATTTTATCATCTTCTATTAATTGTTTCCGGGACGGGGTGGTTAAATTTTTATTGAGAAAAGTTGTAACTTTGTTTTTCAGTTCAAAATGGTGACATAGTTTCGGTACGGTAGACATTATGTCATTATACATACGAATATATACTTACCCCACACGTTGTAAGGGTAAGTATACACTTGGATTGCTAGGGTCACATACAAATTTCTAAAAGTGCAAAAATTAGCTATATTCTGCACTTAAAATGACTTTGAATGACTCTACAAACGAAGTGCTAACCAGCACTTCGTATTTCGAGTGTCGGGTTTATCACGTCACTGTACTATGTACACTCACGGCCAAAAGTATTGAAACCCCAACAAAATTTCAGTTTGGAGAACTGTTTCAATAATTTATTTTATTTACCCCTACTTAAAACTTCTTGAAAGTGCCTGTGTTTGAAGTCAATCTTTTTTTTACTGTTCTTGCTCGGAAAGTATAAAATACCGATCGATTAAATCAGATTAAATGATCTCTCACCTGTTACTGTAAAGTGCAAATTTTAAACATGTTGAATACTTGCCAGTGAGTGTATTGTTAAAAACTTATTTGACCTTGGACCCCTGAAATAGGTGTACTTTGTGACAACTAACCCTCGAGGAAAAAGTGACCGAAAGACACTAGGATACAAACAGTAATATATTTATTTACACAACTCCGGCATCCACTGGTTCAAGAAAAAGCAAAGTCAAAGTCAAAGTCAAGTCAAGTCAAAGAGAGTAAGCACTCACAGAAGCAGTTTTGCAGCATTACTATTTTGCCAACATTACATTGGTAATGTTCAACATTACTATTGATTCAAAGCGAGTAAGCATACCATGAAGCAGTTTTGTCAAATTACCAATGCTGTATTTTTCCCACTGAAAACCGATTGGCTGATGGGGATAAAGAATATCTTCAATTCTGTCCCAATGTCTATGATGTCATTATCATCATATCCAAACCCAAATCCAAATCCAAATCCATCAACTCAATGACTTGGGCCCCCAAGGGGGCCCATTAGCCTAGTGTGGGGCGAATTTGGTTAAAAAACAAAAAACTAGAGCTTAAGTGTTTTTAGAACAAATACACGGTGTTCAGTCAACTTCCGGTTCAATCAAATTATCAACGATGATGTCAATATCATATTTGCAAGGGTTTATCATCTTTATAATAACAATATCAATTCATATTCAAAATACATCAATTTTTAGAATGTGTTGAATTTGAACCTGTTTGGACAGGGAAAAAAGGTCCGATTAGGTGGTTTGAAGGTCATATATGACCTCATGATTATGAAAAAAAAAAATTGTCAACTTATACATCAAATTGAAGCTAGGGGATATGACCTTTAAAATTTGTAAATTGTTACTTGTGTGCCACTAATTGGACCATTGGCAAAGAAAAGGTAACTCATTCACAAAAATTACAAGCATTAAAGGTACACACCCCCTAAAAGTGGAAAACGTGGGGTTGATAGAATGGGAGATATTCGGCCCCACAGTGTGTTTTGGGTTAGAGATGGGAAAAGGGGTACAGTTCCAAAACTCTGTGCAAGCAGAAAGGCCATAATTGCACACCGCTCCAGTGCCAATTTGCCGGCACTGGGCGAGTAATACATCATGATTCTTCTGGGCCAATAATTGGGTAGATTGGAATGTTTTTGACCCCGTGCTGGGCCAACCGGACTGTGTTTGGGTTTGTGACGAGTAAGGGGTAAACCAGGCATATTCAAAGTTACAACCAAACATCAGTTGCAGTTTGAAACTAACTATGCTTTTGCAAATCATCCGAGCGTAAACCTCATTTAATTATGTTTGCAGATCGCCTATCCATAGTACCTCTGGTGTTTATAGCCCTCTACTGCGGATATCTAAAATTTTTATGTAAACTGAGAAAATTTATCTTTTTGTGAATATACACAGTCTTTATTACGTTACTATGACATCCAAATTATTTAGTTTGAACTAAAGCCAATAAAGTTTCCGGTTTTGGCCCCGGCACGTCCCCCTCAGACCCGCACGTCAACATTTTAGTTGTCTTGTTTTTTATTGTTGTTTTGCTTTTGTTTTGCTTTTGCTGTAAGAAATTGCCCAAATTGCAGCCAAAATTGATGGATTTTATTGGAATTCTGCTGCTGTGTTTTAAATGCATTTTATAACATAGGGGCATGAATGTTTGCCGTTTTTTGAAGCCGACCTATGACCAGAAACTGGAGACATTTTTGTGGCCCGAATAAACGAACGTACATAATATAATATTTATTATAATTTAAATAATCATTAAGCTCACAGCGTTTCATCACAACTCACAGTTAATAATTGAGTAATTTCTTTTAAATACATATTTGAACATACATCTGAAATATAATATTTTACCATAATTGTTTAATAAATGTAAGAAAATCTGTTGCAAAATAAACAATTCATTTAATATTAATAATACCGAAGTCTATATATACATAACAAAAAACGCATCCCTAAAATATTTATTATTTTCATTTTATAATTAATATAATTTGTTTAATAGAATATTATGAGTATGGAGTAAAACAGAAAACAATGTGGCAAATTTGGTTGACCTGGCAGCCAACCATCCCCAAAAATTGTATATTTATTATGTTTAATAATAAATTACTTAACAAAATTTAGGGGTGAGTTTCTTGGCTGTTATGTAGTCTGATATTAATAACCTAAACTTAGCAACCAACGATCTGCATTTAATTTAAACGTTAAAAACCCTCCGATATTTAGGGGTTTTTTTTGTTTAATACTTTATTTCCATTAATTGATGACATTCTTCCGTATCGTCTCAGGCAAACTTAGGGCCAAAAGTTAAGACGTCTCACTACTCTCTAAAAGATTTAGACTATAAAAGTCACTCCATAATTAATATGATTGGGAAAATAGGGAAATATTTAACAATTTGTCACTAGTTTCAATCGGTTGAAATACAATTCCATCCTAATCTCTTGTTCTTATTACATAGTTATTTAACCAACAGAAAACACATAGTTGAGAGACGGACAGTGTTCCTCATGGAATTCGTCCCATCTCAGGGTTCAATTCTTGGCCTTACTTTTCACTCTGTTGACATCCCACAGTATTTAAATAGCAATTGGTTAATGTTGGCAGATACCTGAAAACTTCCGTCAAATTTTTAGTTGCTGACAGTGCCGATTTACAGCATGATTTGGGTACCATCTTTTTTTTTCTCAGACTGGC
>CM055835.1:567129-586582 GCA_029582265.1 Zoroaster sp. YZ-2022 | reverse complement strand
TCCTGTTTTAAACCAGGAAACATATCTGACCAAATTTTGCACGACTTACGGCTGCACAAAGTGATCTGTTAAGATGAGGGGGTCTGGTGAATGTTCAATTTCCATACCTGCTATGTGTATAATATGATTGTATACCCTCTGCCAGACAAACCGTCGGCATCAGTGGTGACCCTATTAATTGTTCAGAGGCTCCTTACAGTTCAAGAGTTTTTGGCACATTGAATTCCGCCTTCATGTTCATCACCCATGTTGAAATTTGCTGGACGAGTGGCTGTGCATTTATCTGCATGTTTGTTTTCATTCTTGCTGATGTCACATTTTTTGCACAGCTTGTTCTCATGGTTATACATTACAATGTATTTTGGGTTGTCACATTTTCACAAACAATGTCCCTTGTTTGAGTTGCTGGAACGAACAGTGTCTTCTTGCGGCAGTTCCTAAGGGGATTGTTATATTGTCGATCAACTTCAACAGCTATTGCACTTTCCCTATTGTGACCTTGCAATTCATGAATGTCTTTTGACAATTTTTCTCTTATCGCTCATATCCTGTTCATTTTCAAAAGTTATAATTTCCCACATTTATTTGATAATTTCTGCAGGGCATTTCCTGAAGGAACAGTTGTATCCATTGCAGACAAGAGTTTCCTCACACCAGCAGTTGCTATCCCCGGTATTGTGAAGACCAACCTGTAAAGCCATGTTGGGAGTGTGCAGTGCGTCTCCTCTCCCTGTTCGAGGAATTTCTGTGTACAGTTTTGTCTTGTCTGTATGGAACCTGCACTTTTGCAGGACATCATCTCGGACACGGCTAAACCTCGACGAACCTCTGCATGCGGCATGAGTTCTGGTTGACCATCACACTCGGGTTTTGCTCGTTGGTGATCCAGCACGGCCTGTATCCCCAAGTTAACAGCAGCATTGACATTTACGAACCGGTAACCTCCTCTCCCATCCTGGTGATTGTCTCCACTTGTTTGCTGAAGTTGTGCTCCGCTCTTGGTTTGGAGTTTTTCAACTGGAGTTTTTTCAGCAATTTTGGGCCGAAGTAGCATGACGTCTCTTGTTGGCTCTGCATTGGGTGTCGTACAAAAGAATCCCTGTACATCTCTGGTGACAGCTAACTCCATTTGCTCATATGATGGCCTAATATAGACAGTTGGTGAGTCTCTCTTCGTATATTCATATTTGACTTTGCCTTCTAACTTTGGAGTGATGACTGATGGATTTTTTTTCTGGTACCAGCCTTTTTTCTTTTTGTAGATTCCACGCCCAACAAGACCCATTTTGCAACTGATATGCTCACAGCTGGCTTATTGCAAGTAGTGATTTAACTACACAGTGAATTATACATAGCTTCTTATACATCACCAGTGCATGTGCTCATCATTACTTAATAGTATGCATGTTTTGAACAATGAAGTGAAACCAGTTTTTCTTAGGAAAACACAAACACAGCAGGAGAGCACAATGGGGCATCCTCATTTAAGGTTGTCTTTTTATTGGGGGAAGAGTGAGGCTTAATGAATTGACCAACTACTAAGCAGCTTAATCCATTGAGTGTTTCACACAGTGCATAATTATCATTGGAAGTTGGTTGTTATTTGTTGTCTTTAATTAGTGTTACATGTGTGTTGCATTAGTAAAATTCACAAAACTATTACAAGTAGTTGTTTCTAAAATAGTACTGGTTCAGGAATGCATGCATTGAAGAAAAAACTGTATATACTCTTTAAATATCTGTTTTTATCAACAATTTTTGATCAACTCTCTTTGCAAGGACCTGTATATACATGGGGATGTATGCAGGGTTGGGGATGTTTCTTTCTCTTGTGGTCTGTTTACCATGAAACAATTTACATTTACACATTTTCGTCTCAGCACATCATGTGAAGAAAGGCTCGTGATTTGCCCCCTCAGCGTATGATTCATTGTGTATGAGGCCCCATTTTCTGTCAACCTGGATCCGCCCCTAATAAGGTTAATTTTGTAAAACTGTCTGAAATTGCCTTTAGATAATATCTCAGATATTGTTTAAATATTCAAGGAGGAAACTAATTGTTATTTAAAGAAATTTTAAAGAAAACATTGCACCCAAGAAATACAATAATGCATACACAATGCATGGTTATCCATTGCAAACTGCACAGAAACATCATAGACGAACCAATATGCTTAAAGCTGGCATTTTGCAGTGGAGTAATATTTTTCAATTTTTTCAGAAACATGACCTCTGCAATATACTGGATGTCCTTAGTGTGTTCCCAAGTCAAATTGAAAAATCATCTCTTTAAAGGGTGCACCCACTAAATAGTGAGGAATTCATGCGCCGAGCTGTTTATCATAAAGTGTATGCCCCAAATTTTTCTGAAAAACAAAGATTTGAGGCCCATTCATTGTGTAAAAATGGCCCACTATCATAACCCGGGGGTCCTTGGCACAACTGTGAGTATTTTGGACACACTAGGGCCCTGAAAAAGTGGTCCTAATTTGATTTCAAGCGTAAGGCCTTTTCCAAAATGGCTGCTTTTCAGTGTGGACGTTTTCACCACTGTAGAGGTGGTTTTCATTGGGATGAGAATAACTCCTGGAAACCTGGACTTTAGACAGTGAATAGAGAAGAAAATAAAAGGTTATATATCGATCAATATTTTTTTCTTTTGGTTTTAAAAACTGTGGGACTTCTAAGTATTTTTTAATGATTTTGAATATTGTGTATTTAGCACTGTTTATCATGGAGTTTATTTAGTTGGGTGCACCCTTTCAGTTGCTGTAAAGCCGCCCTCTATCTACAGTCTGGGAATAATCATTTGTGGTTGCAATTGCTCGTGCCAACTGGATAAAGATAAAGGCGGCGGTGACGAGCGAATGGTTCCCAATGACTGTCAGCGACCACAAGAGGGCGCTGACAGTTATCTTGGTCTGGCGTGTTCCTTTATCATACTGTAAAATCAATGTTTGTGTGTATGTTACTGCGGATGATTTCATAGTGACGCAAGTTTTATTCAAAACAACTATTTGTGGGACCATCGAGATTGAATGTCTCAGTCGTTCTGATACGAATACTGTTTTTAATAGGAACACAGTAGGGGAACACGACCAAATAGGGGAGGCTTGAATAAGGATCAAACGGAATAATTATCTCTCAATACTTCATCTTCTGTTATTTGTGAAAGAGTAATTAATAAGGAACATGAACTATTGTTAAGAGAATATCCGGTATTTAAAACAAATAATTACAAAAAACATTTTATTTATTTATTTATTTATTATTTAAAACAATTTAATAAAAACAATCACGGTCATAATTAGAAAACCAAGTAAAAAAAAAAATTGTGAATCAAACAACTAATAATAATAATAATAATAATAATAATAATAATAATAATAATACCACAGGTACCCATTTACCCCTGGGTGGAGAGAAGCAATTACGGTAAAGTGTCTTGCTCAAGGATCCGATGCACTAAACCGATCGACCTTGGCACTCCAACTATCTAAAAGAAGCGCTTAAACAAACTATATAAAACTTATTCACATGAAACAAATATAGTGTATAAATGTCAGCATTTGATCAACATTAGTCATTAAAATCACACTGTTACCATTTAAACAAATTATGTTTATATTGTCCAATGACGTCATCAAAGTGTGTCATTGAGCTTAGCATTGTTCTATGCATAATATATACAATAGCAATGTAAATTATACTCAAGTAAGGACGTGATGATATTGTATCACCACTGAGATGGATTATCAGAAATAGGTTTTCCCAGCCAATTTTTTTTATTTTTTGCTCAAGAACGTTCAAATACACGCCATTTGTTCTGATCCGATCAAATTAAGTTTGTTTTCACTGTATTGTTGCGTTATCGTTTAGGTTTGTGGTAACACCATGTGTTTATCTCATCTATCACTAAGTGCAGGTACAGGGTTCTGAAAAGTACCTCATCGCACAACTCGTATCTCAACTGTCGCTGAGTGAGATTATGGTTCAGGGAACAATCAGACAACTCGTATCTCAACTGCCGCTAAGTGAGATTATGGTTCAGGGAGAAACATAGGGACTTCACGGGGTCTTCTCTATTGTTACGTTCAAGTTAATTTCCAAGCAGTCATTATTTCGTTCCCGTTATTTACAACTGTGTTTCATTATTTCTATTTCGTTTTTTGGCATCCATGACTTGAATTATTCTCATCCTGAAATTAGATGTTTCCCAGTCAAATTAAGTTTATTATTTTCGGTTTCGTTTATGGGCAATCAATTTTCATCTGAAAAGTATTCAAATGCGCCCTTGGCAAATTTCGGGATTAACCCTTTCAATCCCATTGTGCCAAATTGGCTCAAAGTTACATTCCAGTTGGATACCATGGAGTATTTTTGGCACACAAAAGTGCAGGTCCCTTGGTCCCCGCAGTGCCAAATGGCACTATGGCCATCTTGGTGGTAATCACTATGTCAACAGCGCCCTCTTTTGGCAGTGCGGTTACAAAAGGCACGCGCGCGTGGGTTTAAATAGTTACCACAACGCGTCCCTTCACGATCAGACATGGACGACGATGAGAGAGAACATATTTTGGAAGAAATCTTTGCTGATAGCGGGTCTGACATTTCCTCAGACGAATCTTCCCCACCTACGTCGGAAGACAGTGATGAGGAGCATATCCCAACCTCATCATCTTCATCGGAAAAGCAGAATTTCCGGTCTGGATGGCGTGCAGCAAGTGCCCCGGACTATAAGCGTAAGCGACCGCCCGTGCAATTTACAGAACACACCGGTTGTACTCAAGATTACAGTAAGTTCTCACCCTCCAAATCTTGCAACTGTACATTTGTCAAGCAGTATGGGAATTGATGGTAGAAGAGACCAATCGTTATGCAGCCCAAACTTTGTCTGCAGACACAGCCAATCCGCCTAGTGCTTGGACTCTGACAAATGTTCCGAAATGATGGCTTTCGTCGCATTACTTTATCCATGGGCATCAACAAAAGACCCTGATACAGCATGCATTGGTCCACGTCCGAAGTCCTGCGAAGTCCCCTGTATTCGTCGACCATGGCTCGTAATAGATTCACGGCAATCCTTCGATTTTTGCACCTCGCCAACAACCAAGCTGAAGACAAATCCCCTGACAAACTTTTCAAAGTTCGCCCTCTACTGACATTGTACTGCCATCCTTTCTTCGGATCTATAAGCCTGGAAGAAACCTCTCACCGGACGAGACTATGGTAAAATTCAATGGACGAATCGGTTTCAAACAGTACATGCCACGAAAGGCTGCCAAATGGGGATTGAAATACTTTTCTTTGAACGAGTCGGAAACCGGGTACACTTGTGCATGGAGCTTGTTCACGGGGTCTCAAACCCATGTCGCCACCAAGTAAAACCACCATTGCTTATGCTGCAACGCACCATCCACCCAATCTTCCCGCACAAGGCAAAATAGTCTTGAATCTACTGAAAGGACTAGAACATAAGGGACATTGCATCTATATGGATAATTGGTTCAATAGTCCGGCTCTGGTATCCAAGTTGTCACAGCTAGGATTTGGAGCTTGTGGAACTGTGCGATACACCACACGAGGCATTCCAGATTTTGCAAACCCCAAAACACCACATGACAAGAGATGCTGATCCCCAGTTTTATCAAAAAGCAGGCCAACTATGCGTCGTATGGCAGGATACGAAGCGTGTCACTCTCCTGACAAACTATGGTGATTGCAGTGTCACCACAAAACAGATTCGCAGCAGGAAGAGTTCGACTGGATATCGTGAGCAAAACCATCCATAGTCAATGATTATAATAAATACATGGGAGGGTGTGATCTAGCAGGCCAATTATGCAAATATTATACGCACAATCACCGAACACTAAAATGGTGGAAAAGATTATTCGTCACCATGCTAGACATTTGTTTATTGAATGCTACTATCGTCTACAATAGCATCCCTACAAACAGTCGCTTGTCAGGTTTGGAATTCCGGGTGAAGGTGATAGAGGGTCTCCTTTCCACCTGGAAGTATAACCCAGCACAGCATGCAACTCAACCTGCGAGTTCCAGGCCTTCAAGTCAACATCCACACTTTCCTGGACGCAGTCGCAAGAAACGGAACTGTGTTGTATGCAGTACAAAGTTTAAGAGAAGACAAACTGTATGATATGTAAACATTGTCATAAGCCAATGTGTGTAGTGCCATGCTTCGAGAAATTTCACAGCCAATGATTCAAGTTCATTCCCTTGCAATCTCTGCCCTCTCCACCCCCCCCCCCCCTCTTCAATGTTGGACGCACTCGTATGATATGTAAACACTGCAAACCCAACTCGCCCTCCATTAACAGCCCCAGAATTTACCCATGTGTGAGTGGCCTGGACAACAGCCTTAGATGCAACATTAGTGAGGTGCAAACGATCAGTGGTTAAATCTGGATGGCCCTGGGACTGTATGTACGCTTGATCAGTTTTAGTGACATATTTCCATGCACTGTAATAGTTGTGGTGAGCTAAATAATTATGAACCTTTAACCACCGCTGAGTTCTGTCAAGTTTCAACGACATGTGATGATGCAGCCCGCAATCGGTGTGAAATTCTTGAGAACACGCCCATTGAAGTACATGTACCCGTGCGATGCCACATGTTTCAAACGCAGTAACAACTTTATCGGCCAGACCTTTACGAGAAACGTCGGGAGAAGCACAGCTGTACAAAGTTTAAGAGAAGACAAACTCGTATGATATGTAAACATTGTAATAAGCCAATGTGTGTAGTGCCATATGCTTCGAGAAATTTCACAGCCAATGATTCAAGTTCATTCCCTTGCAATCTCTGCCCTCCTCTCCCCCCTCTTCAATGTTGGACGCACTCGTATGATATGTAAACACTGCAAACCCAACTCGCCCTCCATTAACAGCCCTGAATTTACCCATGTGTGAGTGGCCTGGACAACAGCCTTAGATGCAACATTAGTGAGGGGTGCAAACGATCAGTGGTTAAATCTGGATGGCCCTGGGACTGTATGTACGCTTGATCAGTTTTAGTGACATATTTCCATGCACTGTAATAGTTGTGGTGAGCTAAATAATTATGAACCTTTAACCACCGCTGAGTTCTGTCAAGTTTCAACGACATGTGATGATGCAGCCCGCAATCGGTGTGAAATTCTTGAGAACACGCCCATTGAAGTACATGTACCCGTGCGATGCCACATGTTTCAAACGCAGTAACAACTTTATCGGCCAGACCTTTACGAGAAACGTCGGGAGAAGCACAGCTGTACAAAGTTTAAGAGAAGACAAACTCGTATGATATGTAAACATTGTAATAAGCCAATGTGTGTAGTGCCATATGCTTCGAGAAATTTCACAGCCAATGATTCAAGTTCATTCCCCTTGCAATCTCTGCCCTCCCCCTCCACCCCCCCCCCCCCCCTCTTCAATGTTGGACGCACTCGTATGATATGTAAACACTGCAAACCCAACTCGCCCTCCATTAACAGCCCCTGAATTTACCCATGTGTGAGTGGCCTGGACAACAGCCTTAGATGCAACATTAGTGAGGGGTGCAAACGATCAGTGGTTAAATCTGGATGGCCCTGGGACTGTATGTACGCTTGATCAGTTTTAGTGACATATTTCCATGCACTGTAATAGTTGTGGTGAGCTAAATAATTATGAACCTTTAACCACCGCTGAGTTCTGTCAAGTTTCAACGACATGTGATGATGCAGCCCGCAATCGGTGTGAAATTCTTGAGAACACGCCAATTGAAGTACATGTACCCAAAAAGGATGCCACATGTTTCAAACGCAGTAACAACTTTATCGGCCAGACCTTTACGAGAAACGTCGGGAGAAGCACAGCTGCACAAAGTTTAAGAGAAGACAAACTCGTATGATATGTAAACATTGTAATAAGCCAATGTGTGTAGTGCCATATGCTTCGAGAAATTTCACAGCCAATGATTCAAGTTCATTCCTTGCAATCTCTGCCTCCCTCTCCACCCCCTCTTCACCCCCTCTTCAATGTTGGACGCACTCGTATGATATGTAAACACTGCAAACCCAACTCGCCCTCCATTAACAGCCCCTGAATTTACCCATGTGTGAGTGGCCTGGACAACAGCCTTAGATGCAACATTAGTGAGGGGTGCAAACGATCAGTGGTTAAATCTGGATGGCCCTGGGACTGTATGTACGCTTGATCAGTTTTAGTGACATATTTCCATGCACTGTAATAGTTGTGGTGAGCTAAATAATTATGAACCTTTAACCACCGCTGAGTTCTGTCAAGTTTCAACGACATGTGATGATGCAGCCCGCAATCGGTGTGAAATTCTTGAGAACACGCCCATTGAAGTACATGTACCCGTGCGATGCCACATGTTTCAAACGCAGTAACAACTTTATCGGCCAGACCTTTACGAGAAACGTCGGAGAAGCACAGCTGCACAAAGTTTAAGAGAAGACAAACTGTATGATATGTAAACATTGTAATAAGCCAATGTGTAGTGCCATATGCTTCGAGAAATTTCACAGCCAATGATTCAAGTTCATTCCCTTGCAATCTTGCCCCCCTCCCCCTCTTCAATGTTGGACGCACCGCCAACCCAACTCAACATTGAAGAGGGGAGGGGGAGGGGAGCATTGCACTTGTAACTCCATCCAACTTGAAGTGATTTGACAGCTCTTATATGTGCACATATTAATTACTGATTTCATATATTGGCCATGATAATTGTACTATTTATCTGTTATTGTACACTTCTTTTAATGGACATTGAAAGAGGCAGTGTCACATGAGTCAATGCACAGGCAATCAGTTCCAGGCAATCTGCAAGACAATAAAATACTAACATTTATATATTCGCTTCTTTTTCATTGTAATGTTTTTACACTGTCAGAAAAATGTGCATCCCGAGCATTTTGTTAGCCTGCAGTACCATTAGTTGCCTCTAAGTTGCTTGTAAAAGTACTCTTCTGTGACCCTGCCCATACAGTATTTCATATCACCTGAAAGACTAATAACTGCCTTTCAATCCATTGTCATGCGAGGGCGCTAAACACACAAACTTAGTAAAAATACCTCTGGTAAACAAGAGAGTCATTTCACTGACAACAGTGTGGTAACCAATGCATTAGTGACAAATATCTGTTGGTATTGAAAGGGTTATGTAAATAATCACTTCCATGCAGTTGACACAGGAATAGGTAAATAATCACTTATATCCAGTAGACACACAGGAATAGGTAAATAATCACTTATATGCAGTAGACACACAGGAATTGGTAAATAATCACTTTCATGCAGTTGACACACGGGAATAGGTAAATAATCACTTCCATGCAGTAGACACACGGGAATAGGTAAATAATCACTTCCATCCAGTAGACACACGGGAATAGGTAAATAATCACTTGTATGCAGTAGACACACAGGAATAGGTAAATAATAACTTTCATGCAGTAGACACACAGGAATAGGTAAATAATAACTTTCAAGCAGTAGACACACGGGAATAGGTAAATAATCACTTTCATGCAGTAGACACACAGGAATAGGTAAATAATGACTTTCAAGCAGTAGACACACAGGAATAGGTAAATAATAACTTTCAAGCAGTAGACACACGGGAATAGGTAAATAATCACTTTCATGCAGTAGACACACAGGAATAGGTAAATAATCACTTTCATGCAGTTGACACACGGGAATAGGTAAATAATAACTTTCATGCAGTTGACACACAGGAATAGGTAAATAATAACTTTCAAGCAGTAGACACACGGGAATAGGTAAATAATAACTTTCAAGCAGTAGACACACGGGAATAGGTAAATAATCACTTTCATGCAGTTGACACACGGGAATAGGTAAATAATCACTTTTATGCAGTAGACATACAGGAATAGGTAAATAATCACTTGCATGCAGTAGACACACAGGAATAGGTAAATAATCACTTGTATGCAGTTGAGACATGGGAATAGGTAAATAATCACTTTCATGCAGTAGACACACGTGAATAGGTAAATAATCACTTCCATGCAGTAGACATGAAATAATTATATTGGAATATTAGGGTATCGCCAAATCATGACGTGTCGGTTTCGGTTGCAAAAGTAGACATCATACGTATGTAGACATGTCCTCGCAAGGGAGACTAGATCGCTTTTTGTACACTCCTTCCATGGGCAAATCTTCTCTCTGATTAACCCTGTCGTGGTTCTTGTGAAAGATTTTCAACCGAATGCATCCTAGCAGTAGCACTCCAGTGAGTATGATACACCCAACAACTGCGCCGGCAGCAATCTCGTACTTATCTCGTAGATAACGGCTGGTCTCGGTTGTTGGCTTCACCGTCACATATGAAGTAACGAGACCAGTATTGTTCTGAATTAACGGTAATGTTTTGATTGAATCACCTGCATTTGTCCATGTAGGAACAGTAGAAGTACGTGAAAAAACAATTGGAGTAGTTACAGCGGCACCACTCGTTTGTTCCGGTTTAGGTTCTGTCGCAGTGCTTGGCGGTAACACGGTTTCAGACGGACGTGGTGCCGGTGTTGCAGGCCGAGGCACAAATGTTCTAAAAGTTGCTCGCGCCACATTGGAAATACCGCTAAATCTATTGCCTTTGTCAGCTGCTCTGAGTGCAAAAGTCATAGTTGACGTCACCGTGTGATGAGGAAGAGGAACCCGTATGGTGAAGTGCTCTGTGCTCATTGCAGCTTGCGGAGTGCTAACATTTCCTTGTATGACAACATGTTCCGATACTGGTGAGGCAGATTCGAAATTGTCGATCAGAGCCGACACATTGTCGGCGAACCGGATGTCGTACAAAGAAGCTGGTAAATAAAGTTACATAAATATGAGCCTAATTGGAATCGTGTGCACACATGCGCAATGACTTGTGTGACAACCTGACGGTGTGGTGTTACGATCCGAAAATCTTCAAACTATCCGTGAATGCAAATTACTCAAAAAGCCTGAATTTCACTTCTAGAAATTTGTGAAAATTACATCATTTTCCCAAAGAAACTTCCAGAACGTTCTATTCATAACCTGTAAACATAATCCCGGCCCCTTTGGGGTCAACACGCGGTCACGCACAGATTAGCTAACACTTGCGGTTTGTGTGTGTACATGTATGTAGCATCTCCCCCCATAAAAGAAAGAAAATTTACAGAAGGAAATTCTCGTTTCAAAAAGAAATTTTAACATAAACTTATAACAAAGCCAAGTTTAAACAGTTATGCCTGGCTAAGACTTCTTACAGTAATAACAAAAGAAGTCTTATTAAAACTCTTAGGCCCACTGGTTTTCCTGAAAAAATAAATATCAAGTAATTAAGTACAATCTTCTAAACTCTGGACAGATCATCAGCAATAACATTGCTCTTTCCGGCACTATGAACAATCTTGAGTGGATAGGGTTGCAAAATCAAACTCCACCGAAATAATCTTTGGTTCTTGGTCTTGAATTTCTCCAAAAACACAAGTGGATTATGATCAGTATAAATGATCGTCTCTCCAGCACCATTGGTTATATACACTTCAAAGTGTTGTAGGGCAAGGACCAGACCTAACGCCTCTTTTTCGATGGTGGAGTATTTTGCCTGGTATTTATTCAGTTTCTTTGAGAAGTAACTAATCGGTCGCTCTATGCCTGACTCATCTTCTTGCAGCAAAACCGCTCCGACACCAACATCACTGGCGTCAATGGCTATTTTAAACGCCTTGTCAAACTTTGGCGCAGCCAGAACCGGTTCGTTCGTTAGAATGGCTTTCAATTTCTCAAATGCATTTTGGCATGAGTCAGACCAAACAAACTTCACATTTTTCTGTAAAAGTGGAGTCGCAATATGGAGTCAATGGAGTCGCAATAGTGCTGAAGTTTGGAACAAACTTTCTGTAAAATCCACTCATACCGAGGAATCTCATCAATTCTCTCTTCCCTGTGGGTACGGGAAAATCTTGAATGGCTTGAATCTTTGCTACTCGTGGTAGCACGTGACCTTGACCGACCAAATGACCTAAGTAGGTCACTGTTGCTTTGGCAAACTCACTCTTTTTGAGATTTACCACCAGGTTTGCTTTTGAAAGCTTATCAAACAGGGCACTCAAGTGTTTCAGATGGTCTTCCCAGCTATCGCTGTATACCAAAATGTCATCAATATAGACAACACAATTTTCTAGCCCAGCAATGACTTGACTCATCATTCTCTGAAACGTAGCCGGGGCATTTTTTATCCCAAAGTTCATCGTTGTACATTGGTACAGACCATCGGGTGTCACAAACGCCGAAATTTCTTTGGCTCGGTCAGTCAAGGGCACTTGCCAATATCCCTTTAACAAGTCTACTTTACTGACAAATACAGAATTTCCCACCCGATCAATGCAGTCTTCTCACCTAGGGATAGGATATGAATCAGTCTTACACTGTAAAAAAATCTCGTTTTTTTACGGGATTTTCCTGGCAGTTTGGACGCCAGGAAAATCCCGTAAAATTACGGCCTGCGAAATGACGGTTACCGTAGTTTTTACTGAAACTTTCCGTTAGTCTGGTTCCTTTTTCAATCACCCTCTCCAGTTACTAACAAACGGAACATGTATTCTTTATATACACTATCTTTTGGAAACTCTTTTTAGTCATGGTGGCAAGCAATTATAATCTATATTTCAATATTTTAAATTTTGAATGTACTTGTTTACATCAACATAGAAGAGAACATCAAAATCTTACCTTTGTAATCATAAAATTAACAGTAAATTATTTGAAAATGGGCTAAAATCACCCATTTTCACATATTTAAACCGTGGAAATAATTCGAGCGCAAAAACTAGGTCAAATTAAGGTCAGTCATTTACATATTGGATATATCCCAGAGTTCAATGGGAGCGGCCATAATACGGGTTTCGGCCGTAAAACACTGAGAAATGGATGATTACGGTAATTCACCGTAGAATTTACAAACTTTTCGCCGTAAAATTACGGTAATTTTTTACAGTGTAGTTTCTGCATTGACTTTTCGATAATCTATACAAAACCTAAGAGTACCGTCAGGCTTTGGTACCATGACAATGGGAGAACTCCAAGAACTCTGACTAGGTTCTATAATGTCATGCTCTATCATGAACTTAACCTCTTCCCGAACCTTCGATAATTTGTTAGGATTAAGTCGGTAGGGTGCCTGTTTTATCGGCCTTGAATTTCCTACATCAACATCATGAACTGCCACCGACGTACGGCCCAGTTTGTCAGAACAAATTTGCTCGTACTTTTGGAGTAGGTTTGATAAATCTGTCCGTTGGTCATTGTGCAAATGGCCAAGGATTTCATCCAAGTTAGCCAGAATTTCAGAATTTGAAAGCTGCATAGCGAAAAACTCAAGTTCAGACGTTTTTGTCTCAAGGTCTTTATTACATGAATTGTCAAGGTCGGGTTTTGACTCAATAACAGCTACCCCCACTGGTTGACCAAAACTATCACGCTCATAATATTTCTTGAGCAAGTTAACATGACAAAGTCTTTGGCTCTTTCTTCGGTCTGGGGTACTGATAACGTAATTAACATCATTGAGTTTCTTTTGGATACAGTAGGGCCCACTAAACTTCGCTTTAAGGGGCTCGCCAGGCAGAGGCAACAGCACTAGTACTTTCTCGCCGGGTTTAAAGATGCGCACCTCAGGTTTCTTGTCTGCTCATGTCTTCATGACCCGTTGAGACACCTTGAGATGTTCTTGTGCTACATAACACGCCTTGGATAACCTCTCTTTGAAGTTCGACACATAGTCGAGCAGATTGGTCTTATCCTCCTCTGCCAAAAATCTCTCCTTAATTAGTTTCAAAGGTCCCCTCACCTCATGACCGTAGACCAACTCAAACGGAATAAAACCAGTTGACTCGTTTGGTGAGTCCCTAGTGGCAAACAACATAAAGGGAATTCCTTTGTCCCAATCTTCTGAGAAATCCTCGCAGTATGCTCTTATCATATTCTTGAGGGTTTGGTGGTACCTCTCCAGAGCTCCCTGAGACTGTGGGTGATATGCAGATGATTTCAACTGCTTGATCCCCAGCTCACGCAGGACTTCCTGAAACACACCCGACATGAAGTTAGAACCCTGATTGCACTGCACTTCTTTTGGTAAACCATATCTTGTGAAAAACTGCATAAGAGCCTCAATAACAACTTTGGCTGTTATCTTCCTCAGTGGAATGGCCTCTGGAAATCTGGTTGACAAATCCATGATGGTCAACAAAAACTGATGCCCGGACTTCGTCCGCGGTAGAGGACCAACACAATCCACTAGGACTCTCGTAAATGGCTCATCAAATGCAGAAATCGGTATCATCGGTGCAGGCTTGATTGATGGCTGTGGATTCCCCACCATCTGACACGTATGGCACGTCTTGCAGAATTTCACCACATCTTGGTGTAGCTTAGACCAATAAAAATGTGCCATAACTCTAGCTTGAGTCTTTCTGATGCCAAGATGACCTGCAACCGGAATCTCGTGAGCAATTCTCAAGATCTCATCACGGTAACACGGAGGAATAACAATTTGATGGACAATACTCCATTCTTCATCAGCTGGTCTCTGGGTAGGTCTCCGTTTCCTCATTAACACGCCTGACTTGACGTAGAAGCATTCTGGAACCCCCTGAGCCTCTTCCTCAGAACACGCTGTCTGGGCGAGCTTCCTCAAATCTGGGTCCACTTTCTGCTTCTCTATCAGCGAGGATCGGCTAAATTTAGCATCTTGAGACACTCCCTCATTTTCTTCAAAATTATTGAAAAAAGTTTCAGCCAGCCAAACACCAGAGTCCTCTATAGGCACTGACTCTGCAACCTCCTTTTCCGTCTGTTTCATCTGAGATCTTGTCACTGCACATTCGGTGAAGATTTCTGGGAACTCCTCCAAAGAATGAATTTCTGGCTCATCCACAGGTTCACCAGAGACAATAGGGGATGCCAACACTTTACCTCCCGCAACATCATTGCCTAGCAAAAATCCGACACCTTTCATCGGTAGACTAGGAACAACTCCAACGTGCACAGGGCCAGTAATCAAGT
This sequence comes from Zoroaster sp. YZ-2022, assembly GCA_029582265.1. NCBI lineage: Eukaryota > Metazoa > Echinodermata > Asteroidea > Forcipulatida > Zoroasteridae > Zoroaster > Zoroaster sp. YZ-2022. Next base: position 571,510 of record CM055835.1, on the reverse strand, counting down.
CACATTTCAAATTCGCCCTATGCAACGGGACAGGCATAAAATTACCCCCAATACCTTGAATCAACATTTTCGCATTCAGCAAACTTTCTGGAGACAATGACAACACATCCTCCAGCATCAGTGACTGTGACGCACCTGTATCCCTTAGGATAACAACTGAACTGCCGGCTTCATCAGACGCACACGAAACATCACCACGATAAACAAAGTCTTTGTAGACCTCATCAACTTGGTTGATTTCATCAAACACCTTCGAAGAAGAAACACGGTTGCCATCGGCCTCACCGGACTTCCTACTAAGTAGAGTGTCCTTACGGACAAAAGCGACAGGCTTTTCAGAACGCTCTCGCTCGTCAGCGATGAACCTGAAACATCTCGCCTTCGTGTGGCCCTTTTTGTGACAGTAATCACACGGAGGAAAAAACTTCTTCTTTTGGTCCTCCTTGGCTCCACTTGGTGATGAAGACTTCTTATTCGATGGATCAGGATTTCCAGTGCTAGACTGTGCCTCGGGACCTGACTTGCCCTTATCAGTGTTTTTGTAGAAACCCTTTGACCGGAAATTAGTTTTACCCATACTCGTATTGTGAGTTGATTCATAATCATCGGCTACCACTGCAGCTTTCTTTAATTAATTTGATGATCTGGTGTTCTTCCAAATGAGTTTTGATACTCAGAGGGACACTGTTTTTGAACTCCTCCATGAGGACAACTTCTTTTAACTCCTCAAATTTCTTCTCAATTTTGAGAGATCGATACCATCGCTCAAAAACAATTTATTTTTGTCTAGCGAATTCGACAAAGGTCTGGCCATTTGATCTAGTCAATTTTCGAAATTTCTGCCTATATGCCTCAGGAACCAATTCATAAGCATTTAAAATAGTTGCTTTAACGGTAGCATATTCACTACACTGTTCCTCTGAAAGTGTGGCATAGACCTTTTGAGCCTTACCCACAAACGTGCTCTGCAAGAGCAAAGGCCAATATTTCTCAGGCCAACTAAGACTTTTGGCAGTTTTCTCAAAAGATAGAAAATATGTTTCAACATCATGTTCGTTGAATTTTGGCACCAACCTAACGTTCTTCGCTAGATCAAAGTCAATTGGAGCTTTCTCTTTGCCTGTGTCTTTCTTTGCACCTAATTCCAGTTCTTTAATTTTGAGTTGATGTTCGAGTTCAAGCTTTCGTAGTGCAAATTCTCTTTCTTTTCTTTTCTTTTTTGTCTTTCTTTTTCTTCTCTTTCAAACTCAAGTCTTTCTTTTTCCAGCTCAATTTTGGCAAGCTCAATTTCTCGATCAGCAGTTTGCGGAGACTCAGCTATCTCTAGATTAAATTTTCCGCAAGAACGTTCACTAGTTTTGCCTTCTTGACACTTCGAGAAATTTCTAGTTGAACATATTTAGCAACTTCATGCAACTCATCTTTTATTAACAGTTGCAACTTATCGGCTGACAAATCCTCAGCCTCCACGAAAGCTTGTACCCCAAACTTACTAGCCATAATTATTCTACACTACAAACTAGCAACAATATAACAAAGCGTGCAACCTTGCTTGACAGTTGTACAATACAAGTAGTATGGCTTATTTTTATTCGATTTCCCGGACAGGCCCACAATTTGTTACGATCCGACAATCTTCAAACTATCCGTGAATGCAAATTACTCAAAAAGCCTGAATGGATGCCCACGTATGATTAGGACTCTACTACGAATGACGAAGTATCCCCAACGTATCATTACGTATGACTACGGATGACCATCCGCTGGACATCCGTTGTGCATTCGCAATCAAAAATCGTGACAGTGTGACTGTAGCATAACAAAGAAATCAAACAAGGTCACACTGATATAAAGAACAAAGAAACAAAGTGATTTAATAATGAAAATATCAACCGCTTCAAATATCGATGGGGTTTAACAAGCGTACAATGATTATGGTAAACAATTGTACATTAAGAAAGATCTTATACTAAATAAGAAGATCTTACGGGCGAGGACTGAGCAGGCTCCAGCAAAAACGACACAAAAACAGTTCTCTGACACGGTGTAAATAGAGCTGGACGTGGGGCGAATTCACCTCCAACAAACGGCCGGAAATAGACGAAACCACGGGGACGCAAGCCGACTCACGTCACAACAATATGGGAAAGAAGAAATCCCAAAAATACTGAACTGTAGATTTAGTTCACAAAATGTCTCCTCCGGAATTAGATTCAGCTGTCAGACACTTCACTCGGTCAAGACGAACTTTCTCAAAACACTCCACAGACGAGTCGTAAGCGACATCACAGGTCCTAGCTGGTGTACACTGAAGTCTGGTTTTCAAGTCTTGTTTACCGAAGTCTTAATGGTTTGCTCAAGTCCCATTTAAAATCCTCTACCAGCCCGTATTTATAGTTTTTAATTCCTTATAGAAAATACTAGAGATTTCTTCTTCACTTCACTTCTAGAAATTTCTGAAAATTACATCATTTTCCAAAAGAAACTTCCAGAACGTTCTAGTCATAACCTGTAAACATAATCCCTTTGGGGTCAACACGCGGTCACGCACAGATTATCTAACACTTGCGGTTTGTGTGTGTATGTAACAGTGGACAAAATTAGGACACTGCGTACGAGGGTGTGTACAAAGTCAATGGAGGCGAGTTTTTTGTAAGAAGTTGTAAGTTTGTACGTATGGAAATTGATTAGTTCATAAACACAATACATCAGTTATTATATCTAACCAATTTCAATGAAGAATTCTCCATAATGTCATAATAAGTACAAAACTTACATCTTATCGCCTAAGAACTCGCCGCACTTACTATGTACGCAACCTCGTACGCAAAAGAGAATTAATTTTGTCCACACCGTGAGGTAGTCACCCAAGTCAATGCAAGTCGATTAGGCTTATTTTAAACGGTTTTATTAGTGTATCCAAAGAACATCTAAATATTCAAGTCGAAATATTGAACACTTATTCTCAACATTCACAGTGAGAGATGTCTGTGAAAAATGCGGCAACGTAACTATCTGACCTACTGAATACTGAATGTGTATGTATCCATTGAATTCCTACTGAATATGTAGAATGCTAACATGTCTAGTGAAAGTATTTCATAGGTCAGTTTAGTTTTTGTGAGTTTACATTGATCAGCCTACTTTTCAGGAATACTTTGTTTCAGTACTGTACGCTACCTTTTGCACACAATTCAATGTTACAAAAGTAAACCCGGTGACAAAATGGAAGCATCTAACAGGAATGATTTTGAGCGAAATATTAAAGCAGAATTGAGTGTATTCATATGAACTGCGTTGCTCTTAAATAAACTACCCCGTTATGCCACACGGCGAAGGCCTATTACTACATAATTTAATAACAAAAGAAAGTGCCGAACATTTCTCTATTAAAAACAGAGAAATGTGGATATTTAATCTCATTCATGTGTTTTCGATCGTAATAATTGAAGTTAAGTTTTAAAAGAGTTAAAGTTTCTATAATACAACAAGTATTAATGTTTAATCTTTCATTTTGTAACCATGCCACCATTTTAAAAGAGGGTTTTAATTTCGATCAGCTCCATTACCAAACGTACCTGTTCCACTATCTTCATCATCTCCAGGTGCTGTCCACGATAATTTTACCATCCCCTCATCTTCCATTTTGAGAGCTTCGACGACATGGAGGTCTTGTACTCGACATGGCGATGTGACGTCATTCGGCACGGAAGGAAAATCGTCATAGTAACTTGTGAATCCCGAGGCAATGCGTCGCAGGTTGGGCACTTGAACTCCAAAGAGTTGCCTCGGCTGCGTGCCAGGGGCGAAGATGGAGAAGTTTCCTTAAACGAATTAAATCGAGGTAAGAAGACAAAAATTTAAAAGCCCGTGTACACTATTTTGTCTTCTCGGATACAGATTAACATTAAACTTATTTGATGGAAAGCTTATGGTGATATCAAACATCTCTTGAACAGTGCTTTCATTTTTCTGAGGTCAGTGTTTTCATTTTGTTCAAGTTGTTGGTCCCTGGGGACGTGAATTCCACGTTAAAAATGTTTACGAAAATTCTGAATATATTATTCACAATGTTCATAATATCACACTGAAATAAGCATCATTGTCATGGTTGAGCGGTTTAGTGCATCGGATTTGTGTTGTGATGGCTGAGTCGTCAGAATGTGGGTTCGAATCCCAGCCGCGACCGGGGTGCTTGTGTCCTTGAGCAAGACACTTTACCATAATTGCTTCTCTCCACCCAGGGATAAATGGGTACCTGTGAGGGCAGTGTTGGTTGTTGTGTTTGATTAGCCCTATATGCGCTGTAACGGCAGCAATTGAGCTGTACTCTAGGGAGCGTATGGTTTCAGAAAGTTTAGGTGAGCGGGGTTAAATTAAT
>CM055835.1:546365-566629 GCA_029582265.1 Zoroaster sp. YZ-2022 | reverse complement strand
TCACCTACATGTTAAGTAATATTTTCCTGGCAAGTACCTTAATTTATTTTGGAAAACATACTCTTTAAGTATTCTTAACGATGTATTAAACTTACTCGTCACTTGTGTTAAAAACAAGCTGTGCGCTCGCCCATGCTTTTTGTGCACAAACGTTTGCTTATTAAAAGTCACTATGTAAAAAAAATGACAACCGCGCGTATTCGCCTCCCATGTGTTTGTACACAAAGGCTACGTATCCGTGATTGTATTATCAGTAATGTTCGACTTTACATACCCATGATACGGAAGCGCATTGCTGCCTAATTGAAGGGTAAAATTTTTTTTGTTTAAGTCGTTCGAACGAGATAATAAGTCGTTCGAACGACATAATAAGTCGTTCGAATGACATAGTAAGTCGTTCGAACGACATAGTAAGTCGTTCGAACGACATAGTAAGTCGTTCGAACGAGATAATAAGTCGTTCGAACGAGATAATAAGTCGTTCAAACGAGATAATTAAGTCGTTCGAACGAGATAATTAAGTCGTTCGAACGAGATAATAAGTCGTTCGAACGAGATAATTAAGACGAAATCGCACTTGATGGCTTAATGTGTCTAATAATTGGCCAAGGAATTTGAATACCCATACCCTTTTTACAGTTGCGAATGAGGGTAATGCCTGAAAGAATATCGAATGAGATCCCAGTATTTTATGTAAAAATGAAGCTGCAACGTAGTATTGAACGTATTTCCCCGATATGTATTGGATGATAAATATTTTGAAGGTATTCAACAACCAATGAAAGTTAAAATGAAAGACACAGGTGATTTTTTAAATTTTATCACTATTTATTAAATTTATTACAGAAACATTTATTACAGAAAATTCACGTTCCTTGTTCGCTTATTTGTGTTTGGTTCCTTTATATTTGAACCATTAAAACGATATTCTTGTTAAAATAATTGTTTGCTTGTTTTCGTTTGTTTGTTTGTTTGTTTTGGTTGTCTGCAGTTTGTACAACTTATAGATAGCCCACAGCGGTGGATCAAGAACTTAGTGGGGGACACTTTTTCAAAAATCAAAAACTTTCGCCCCTTTAATATTTCTAAGTACTATTATTTCACCAGTGGGCCCTTACAATTTATTATGAAACATTTCCACTGGGAAAAAATAGGCTTTGTGGTTTATATTAATTCCAGTCAGTCCAAACTAACATTGGGATATCACAAATTCATTATGATGGCGTTTCGGAGTAAGTTGTAGAGCTCAGGTGCCTCATCTGGATAAGACGGCTTGTTTCAGCCAGACTCTTCCATCAGAAGACAACACAAATAAAACACAGTTTTATCGCATGGGTAGCAGCTTTTGGAGGTACATTCATCTCGACACAGACGAATCTCACCGTCGGTGATTCTGCACAAGTGGTTCTGTGCTCCATGGAGGTGTGGAAGGCTATATAGATGAGCGAGGTCTAACACTTGGATTCATCCAATTCCGATAGGGACGAATACGATGAGTATTCCATAACAGAACGACTTCGTCAAGGTTATCCTGATGAGAAAGAGTGTTATGCAAAGACAATGTTAAAATCATGCTTTTAATTTAACGCTCTTTGAACACATGCATTTTAAGTTTGTGTATGGGGCACAATGTAACAATTTCAGGCGCGACCAACCCTTACTTTTACTGGGAGTTCGTCTGCTGGAATTTTTAATTAAGACCTTTTTTTACATACGTTTTGAAAAACCCAACGCATTTGACGTTTTTTATGATAATACATTAACCAACATTATGCAAAAGGAAAAAGGGCAGATCAGCGACCACATTTGTGAGAGAGGGAGAATCGTCGAGAGACGACTCACCTTGTTATGACCGTCTTCAATATTTTCATCTAAGTTCAAGTAATATCATGTGAAATGATTCCCATAGCTTGGGAAAACGATTATTTTATAGCTGTATTCCCTGGTTGGGATGTATTGTCCTGCATCATGTACACTTTTGCTTGTATACACACGGGTCAATCGTGGGAGGGGAAAAGGGTAGCACGTTCCATGTTTTTCTCGCAATTTGTACAAATTTCCAATAAACGTTTTGTGTTCCTCCCTTTTTTGCCAGTGTGTTCCCCTTTTCATCGTGGCCCCACATTTTACGAGATTAATTCCATAAAAGGAATGGAGGCCCCCGATGATATGGGTGCACCACGGTGATTTTGCATGAAAAATCAAGATGAAGGTTTTAATAATGATACTGCCATTCGCTGGGGGAGAGTCAAGTCGGGATTATAAACTAAGTTCACATGTAAGGTATATTCCTCACCTGTGTCATCTGTAGAAAGCAGAATTGTATCAGATTCTTGTCAAGGAAGTCACCTGTGAAGCTACAATCGTCTTTGAGGGTTTGGAAGAGATTCATACAGAATTGGCCACACTGTTTGCGCAAAAAACCCCACCACCACTCAATTCTCTGATTATGGTTGCTCGATCCGTACCGAAAACTGCGGTGAGCCAATTCGTCGGGGTGATCATATCTCAAGAACGTATGCATTTGTCCGATATATGCATTTTCTGTCCCTCGGTCTGCTCGCATGATTTTCGGGCAACCCTTCCTCATGTTAACAGCGTTAATGTAATAGTTGGCCACAATTTTTGGATCACTGTTAGTAGTGTACGCCTCCATCCAGATTATTTGCCTGGAAAATCCATCCACAGCACCGTTTATACAGATCCCATACGGTTTTAGTTTATCATATGAGTCTACATGCCACATGTAATCAGGTCCAGAATTCCGGTATGTCCTCCTCCTTAATCGATTACGTTTTCTTAACACAAGTCCTTCAGGATCAATGATATGAAGCAATAACCTCACGGTGTTTTGGCTAACAACTAGTCCATTTTGAGTACATTTTAAGTGCATCATTTTATATCCATGAAGCTGTCCATACGTATCCATCTCTGCCATCAAGAAAAGCGCCACATCCAAAACATCCGACTGATTCTTCCTCCGAAATAATTGCGCTCTCGACAGAATCCGTCTCAAACTCCGGAGACTTATTACTATTCCATTTAGTTGAGCCAAGCAGTGTAGTATTTCACGATGACTTAAACCCAATTGAAAGTAGAATTTCACAAGTGTCACCAATTGCCCCATAACTAAACTCGATGAGTACAATATGAATTGAAAGCATGTATCGAGTTGTATGAAGTTATCTCGTTCGAACCACTTAGTATCTCGTTCGAACGACTTACTATGTCGTTCGAACGACTTATTATCTCGTTCGAACGACTTAGTATAATGTCGTTCGAACGACTTACTATGTCGTTCGAACGACTTACTATGTCGTTCGAACGACTTATTATCTCGTTCGAACGACTTACTCTGTCGTTCGAACGACTTATTATCTCGTTCGAACGACTTAGTATGTCGTTCGAACGACTTTTTAAAAAAAATGTTTACCCTTCAATTGGCAGCAATGCGCTTCCGTACCATGACGTTAAGGTCCAAATTAATTGATATTACAAGTTTTTACAAACTACAACTACAACAGAGTTGTACCTCCAGTTCTCTTCAGAACTAATTACTACTCAATTGAGAATTTCACATGGTGTCACCGCAATTAGTCTTACTTACAAACTACAACATTTAAAATCTTGAAGTTTTGTATAAAATTATCACTCCGTCTGTCCGCGGTGAGAAACTGATACACTGTACACACAGAGAATACTGTCAAACACGTACACATCGATAATGGTTGCTAGCCCGCTAAACGGATTCGTCAGTATGTAAAAAACATAGTGTGACTTGTTGGCATATTTGCCGTTCAGGGGGTGTCTGTAACTCTAAAAACCATCTAGAATGTGTAATTAAAACACAAATTAGACACAAAAAGAAACATAAAACTGTGAAACCTTCTTTTCCCAAAACAAATGCCAATTCGTCACTATGAGAAAAACACGACGAATGGTGGTACCCCACAAATCCGATCCGTAAGGTTGTGTGTGGGGGTATACTTCTGTACAATATATCTCAAACTGTTTTTCACGAATTCAGATGAAACTTTCTGAATATGTTAATTTTGCTAGACAGACCAATGGATTAGACTTTGATGAAGATTTAATGGCTCTGAAAAGAGCCGTTATGTTTTATTTTGTTGAGATGTCTCATGCTCGTTCACCACGAATACGGCGAGCCACAATACACCACAACTACCACAAGCGGAATAAGGGGAGACTCCGGAAGGCACTTTGTATTACGCGCAGAATACACCGCGCGATCCGTTTTCTAACGATCTAATACACTACGCAATCCTTTTCTAACCGATTTCCAACAGTCTAAATTCATGAATGGAGGTCCCCTGGACCCTCCTACAGTAGGATGATTGATAGCTAGGGTTGTGAAGGTCAGACAGCTGACCTTTCTTGGCAGCGATACTCAGAGTACTTAGATTTGCGCACACGTGAATGGGCTTAGATTTGTGTACAGATGAATAGGCTTAGATTTGCGCACAAGTGAATGGGTTGAGATTTGTGCATAAAACACTGGTTGGTTGTGTAATTAGATGAATCTAGGTCCCCTGGTCACATTCTACAGTAGGATTACTCATAAATTATCTTGATAAGGCCAGCCAGGCTGGCTAGGCGGTGAAATATCAAAGGATTAGATGTTTACACAACTCAATGGGCTGAGATTTGTACACAAGTCAATGGGCTCTGGCTGGATGCCCAACTTTCCCACGGTGGGGGGTGACCTGAACTGAACTCGATGTTAAAGGTTACTATGGAATGTGAAACTAGAGGTTCTCATTGAGGATTACATGAAGTTTCAGCGGAATTCGCCCAAAGGTTTTTCAGTAATTAAAAAAAGGAAAAAAAGTGCCTTCCGGAATCACCTATTCCCTGCTCCCAGGTTTATTTTTAAGGAAAGCGTATTTTTAGGACCATATCTATTGCGAATCAGTGAGTTAATAAGTACAACCGATAGGGGGCGTACTTGATCTGCCAGGTGCTGATCGAGTCCTACACTCTAAAAAGTCCCGGGTCAGAATTTTGACCCGGACACCGGGTCAATTTTTTTTAACCCTTTCTGGGTCAACATGACCCGGAAAAGGGTCATTGTGTTTGACCCGGTGCCGGGTCAGACTTCGTTAACCCTTTACCGGGTTAAATTTGACCCGGAGATGCCGGGTCAGCCATAGTTAATACGTTTCGGGTTAATCTTGACCCGGAACGGCCGGGTCATTTCATGACAGGTCAGCGTTAACCCTTTTCTTGGTTAAATTTAACCCGGATAAGTCAAATTAGGCATCGTTAAACCGTCATGTTCCGGGTTAAATTAGACCTGTGGGTCATTTCATGCCGGGTGACACCAAGATGAAATTTTTCCTGGTCAGATTTGTAAACTGTACATAATGTCAAAATTAGCCTAGGATTCCGGGTCAAATTTTATGAAAAGCACAGTTCCCCCTCATTTAACAACCATTTTGCTGTAATCATTATTTATTAATATGTGGTAAAATAAATTTGTTTTTAAAATGATATACATTTTCTTTTCTTGTAATTATAAATGAAATAAAGTAGGTCTATGCTTTTAAATTAATATAGCTTGATGGTATGGATGCATGGTACCAATGGTATGTTATTTTTAAATACACTGTACAGGCATACATTACCATTACCATTCCGTTCTCAATCCACTTACGGTACAACCTCGTCCCCCATGGCATCGAGCAGTACGCTTACACCTATGGCTTACACACGCTGCTTGGTAGCGGTACTGGGAAATGAGGTTGCTTGCCGTCCAAAGACCCGCTTTTTGTAATTTTAAAGTGTAGACCTGAATTATGCAGTGATGGTCTATACGCTGCGTTGCATCCTGGGATGGTTTGCATGACGATTGGGGATTTTGTGCACCGAAAACTGTCCCAAATGGCACTGCAGCAGCATATTATGGACCTTTCTTTTTCGACGTCACAGCCCAGTTTTTGCCACCCAAGGATGGCAAAACTACGGGAAGCCATCAGTGCAAAGCAAAACCAGATCTTTACAGTTTGTGAAACTGTAACATAAATATTCAAAAATAGTGTTCAATCTGTTGGAAACAAACCAACCAATAATGGATGCATTTCCTTTTAATAGAAAGTGTGTACAAATGTTGATTTTGGACACAATGCCTATCAACAAGATTGTATGTTTGGCTAACTTTTGGCCGCCCATACCAACCAGCGCAGTTTGTTTATCAACAAAAGAAATTCGCAGCGAATGATTCGCCCAATACAAGTTGAAATGTGCTCAACTCTTGCGAAACATTCGTCCCATGTATCCAGCCCGTGACGTCAAATTTCGCTTCTCATTCGCATGAAGTATGAACCCTGTGTTTACATAGGCCGTTTACGAAACTACAGCTTGGGCTCAGGCTCAGGCTTCCAATGTGCCAGCCAACGTGAAGCCTCATGCCAAATGTACACAGCTTCAAAGCCATTGACGTATTCGAAGCCTGAGCCTGAGCCTAAGCCGTGGTTTCGTAAACGGCCTATATAGCATGCAAATTACATGACTGGTCCACAATGCATTTGAGCAGCAGCGTATACGTGGCAAGGGTACCAGCGGAGGTTGCAGCATTAACGTGGATGATTGGGCAAGTTTGATCATGTGACCTCACAGTGCCATTGTGCTGCGAGTACGGACGCTGGCGGGACGTTGCACAAACGTTTGACTTGAAAACTACGATGCTGGAACTGGAAGTGGAAGTTGAACAGTCAAAACGACACTCAATTATGTCCGAATTTGTTCTTGAAAAGTTGAAAGAATGGGGATTGGAACGCTACGTGGAGAACTTTGAAGGTAAGATAGTGTGAGATAAAAGTTTCTGAGTGTTAGTTTTGTCAAACACATCACTTTGTTTTAACATGGTTTAGGATCTTTAGCCACGTGTTACACACTAACGTGAATTACTGGCATGACTGGTTAGTTCGAAAAACAGAAACGTTCACATAACTAATACAAGGTAGACCTAGGCCTAAGTATAACGTTAAAGTTTATGATAGTAGCAAACTTTCATTGAAATATTTCAGCCTGTTGTTTTAGCATTTTTGAATGATTAGTCAAATACGGTCCTACTAAAAACCGACAACTGACGACAACTCACGACAACTGACGACAACTCACGGCAACACGTTCTAAATGCACAGAAAACTCAAAAATAAAGTTTTAAATATGTTTATAAGAGACAGTGGCATACATAAAGAATTTCAGTTTTTGAAAATGTGGTTTTAATTAGCAATAAAAAATGATTTTCTTCGCTGCAGTAACGTGTTGTTAGTATTGGCCGCCATCTTGCTTGCGCAACGCAAAAGGACTGTACCATTATGTCAAAGGGTGAACATTTTTTGTCGGTGAACATGGTATTGTCACTGCCAGGAAAAATGTTAAGTTTATTTATATTTATTTATTTATATTTATTTGTATATTTATTTTTATTTATTTATTTTTTATTTATTTATTTATTTTTTTTTTTATTTTTTATTTATTAATATTATTTTTTAGAAAATGTAAATGTTTTCTGAAGCTCTTAATCATAATTGACATCCCAGTGGTGATCAAGTAGTTCTTTATCGGTGAATCAAAGGGTCCTATATGTGTTGTTGCTGAGCAAATTAATTTTCGCCAATAAGTATGAATGACACTGTCATGATAGTTGGTCTATACTTTATAAAACTCTTTTGACAAAATTTATGTTTTCTTATTCAATCAACAAGTAACTGTCTGCATTGTCAGAAAACTACGTTACCGTAGGTCAAAAACATCACAAGAACAACCATGACTTTTAATTTTGTTCAAACTTTATTCGCAGATCAGTAAACATTCACGAGAATAATACAAACAAGCAGAATAAAGATTAAAAAGTACAACTATTTTCACTATATTTTGGATTTATTGAATTTATTTAAACCAGTCAGCCTAAACATAGTTAAAACTTACAAGGTCAATATAGTACACTTTATATTAATATTTTACAAAATAAAATACCAGGACACAATATATACTACAAACATTATAAAATTATAATCATTGTACATGAAAATAAATTTTGTGCGCCGGCGGGACACAGGCACACGGACACAGCCCGCGTTATGATGTCACCCGCTTTGTAGTCTGGTTTACTTTCACCCTTTCACATAATGGTACAGTCCTCTACGTTGCACAAGCAAGATGGCGGCCAATACTACTGCAGCGAAGAAAATAATATTTTATTGCTAATTAAAACCACCTTTTCAAAAACTGAAACCCTGTATGTATGCCACTGTCCCTTATAAATATATGTTTAACTTTATTTTTGAGTTTTCAGTGTATTTAGAACGTGTTGTTGTGAGTTGTCGTGAGTTGTCGTCAGTTGTCGGTTTTTAGTAGGACCCGTGAAATACGACCCCAAAACTAAAAGAGTTTTCGTCTCCCTGAGTGAGACGAAAACTCCAGCCAAATTTTCACAGGTTGTTTTTAATTTTATTACATTATCTCTTGATTCCTATGAAGTACGGAACTATTTACTTTAGGCTACAGACAATTTACCAATACTGTATAATTATAATGCCAACACTGAAGGAGAAGAAAGCATGATGTAACCGTGGTCCATGCCGCTAAAGTCTAGCAGCGGACTCTCTTCACTGATTAGCTTAACCTATGCATAGCCGTGCTGTGTACCACACTGTTTGTCATTTTGGATTTAGACGACATGGAAAAGCCTATGTTGTTTCACTGTTTCTCATTAGTTACATGGCTCAGATACAGGCAATTAGCCAGTGGCAGTGCTATAGTTATAATAATACTAGACAGAAAAGGTCTGACATAGTGGCACGCTGTGGGGCGAATATCCTCGGCTTGTGAAAATACAAGGGGAAAAAGAGTGCAGTCCGACAGCCGCTTTTTCACTCTTTATCATGTATATTCAATCATTTTTCTACAGTCGTTTTCACAGTTCCGGAAAAGTGTTTTTGTTTGCTTTATTGCATTCAAATTATTCCATGAACAATAATTACTTAAGCAAAAATGATTAATACTAGTCTCTGTAAGCATGCATTAAAAATTCTTTTACACCTTGCCATTTGGAAGCACGGTGTCAAAACAACATCAAGGTTGTTTTCCCGGTTCTGGAAAGGTTTAATCCGTTAGACCACTCACAACACCAGTAGCTGTCCGCATATCGGGAAATGAATTTGATTATCGAAAGAATGGTGCCAAGATGAAGCGAAAATACATGAAAAATCTAGTCTTTTTTTTTGGAGGAAAATAACCCAAGTAGTGTAAATAAAAGGATGCGGCTTCAGAAAAGGATGCATGCGGAAACGATCAACTTTTTTACTTGGCCTTATGTTAAATGTATAGAAAGTTTAATGTTTCTCTTGTATAAAATCTGTAATTAATGAGTCATAAAACCTCCTGAATTTGGTGTAATAATTTTTGTATCATTTCTACAGAAAATCTGGTGGACAAGGATTCATTCATGCTTCTAGATCTGTGTGCAGAGTCGCTTAAAGAGTTGATACCACATGTAGGCCCCCGCATGATGTTTCTTTCCAGCCTGAAGACTCTTAAGAAAGATAAAGAGGTACATGCACCTTTACTTTTTATTTGACTTTAAGGATTTGGTGCAAGTTACTCTTTACAATGGGGTACATATGCTATAAGTGTGGAAACCTAGTGGTTGGTAATTGTGACAGTTTAATATGGCATTTTACCAATGTTCATGGTATTGTCAATGGACGGATGTTCACAGCTGTTGTAACATGTGGACAAGATGGCTGTCTCAGAACATTTCGTACACATGTGCGTACTTTCAAACGACATTTAATAAGGTTTCACGAAATACATAACATTGAGGAGTTTGGGAGCATCATGATGCACCTGTTGCAGTACATGAAAATGAAGCTGCTTATGGTGATGATGATGATAATGGCAGAGATCATGATGAGGGTCAAGATGAAGACCAAGAAATACATGAACAACTGTGGGATGACTTAAATGAGGAGGAACTTGAAAGCAGATGTGCAGTCTTGGTAGCAAAATTACTTTCATCCAGCAGTGTTACTCAGACGTGTGTTAACACTGTAGTTAATCACACAGCAGAAGTTGTCGAGGATGTTGTTGCTTTCTTGCGCTCTAAAACAGAACGCTTTGCTGAAGCCAGGGTATTCCACTTGATAGTGAGGATGTACAGGCACTTATGAGCAACTTCAATTTCTGCAGCTCTCCATTTGAAAATCTGTTAACTGATTTCAAGCGGAAGAAGTTCTTTCAGAGGTATGCATTGTTTGTTAAGCCTCAAGAGGTCCCTCTGGCTGTAGGATATTATCCAAGGCTCAACCGATCAACTGGAAATGTTACTCAGGCCATGCGAACCGTGTCATTTCAGTATGTGCCTATCAAGCCTCTCCTGAAAACCATTCTTGAAAATGGTAGTTCTTGGCGCAATATCACAGAACATACCCCCCGAGATGATGGCCTCATGGAAGATTTCCATGATGGATCTTTCATTCAACACCACCCATTCTTCTCCCAGCAAGTCATCCGTCTAATACTGTATATTGACGATTTTGAAGTAGTAAATCCTTGGGTCCGAAGGCTGGCACTCACAAGTTGGGTGCAGTGTATTTCACTTTGGCAAATCTTCACCCCAAATTTAGGTCGACATTGGACAACATTCACCTCCTGATGTTGTTCAATTCTAATGATGCAAAACTGTACGGCTATGCTGCTGTGTTCGAACCACTTATCAATGACCTCAACATACTGGCAGACGATGGGATGGACATAGTGACTACAACATTTGAAGGGAATGTCAAAGTGGGTATTGGCCAAGTAGTTGGAGATAACCTGGGGATTCATGCCTTGTTTGGTTTTGCTGAAGGATTCACAGCTAACCATCCATGCCGATGGTGTCGAATGCATCGAAATGACATTCAACGAATAACAGTCGAGGACAAGTTGATGATTCGTACAAGAGAAAACTACGAAGAAGACTTGAATCGTAACAACCTCCAACAGACAGGAATAAAAGCAGCATGCCCTCTGAACCAGGTTGCTCATTTTCATGTGACCAACAATAGTGCACCCTGATGTTATGCATGATCTTTTAGAGGGAGTTTGCCCTCTAGAGTTGAAGTTGGTGTTGCATGAATTGATACAGCAAGGCCATTTCAGCCTCAACACATTGAACGCGCGTATCACAAGTTTTAACTACGGGGCACCAGATGATAAGAACAAGCCATCTGTGCTTACTCGGCATTCACTGTCTCATCCTGATGGGGCTTCTGGTCAGCATGCCGGTCAAATGTGGTGCCTGATGCGACACATAACTGTAATGTTGGGGACCTTGTACCAGAGGGAATGAATACTGGGAACTGATATTGATGCTTCTAGACTGCATGGATTTGATATTTGCTCCAGTCACAAGTAAGGGAGGCAGTCTACTTGAAGCACCTAATCAAGGATCATCATAACCATTTTCTGCAGCTCTTTGGTGAAAGACACTTGAAGCCAAAACATCATTTCATGGTGCACTATCCTACAGCCATGCAGGCCTTGGGGCCTCTGATACGGTTTTGGGTAATGCGCTTCGAGGCCAATCACAACTTTTCCAAACGGTTGTCACACATAGTGTGCAATTTTCAGAACATTGCAAAAACACTCGCCTTCAGAAACCAACTCGGCCTGTGCTACAACCTCATCACCAAAAATAATATGGATGGACAAGATGTAGAAGTGGGACCTGGCTCATCAGTTCTTCTGACATCCCTTCCAGCTGCCGATTTGCTTTCACGCAATCTTGATATTGCACTGTTTGATGATGTGTACGTAGCCAACTGGTGTATTGTGCATGGTACAAAAATATAGGCCAAATGTTATGGTAGTTGTGTCCAAAACGGATGAAGGAGATCCTGTGTTTGGAAAGGTCCTCCATGTGGTTGTGTCTGAGAATGTGGTAACCCTGGTATTTGAAAAGTGGTGGACGAATGGGTACTGTAGGCACTTTCATGCATACGAGATTGAACCTGAACACCCAAGAGCAATAGGAGTAGCATCTGTTGTCAACCTTATCGACTTTAATCCTCTGCATGCTGTAAAGTCGTATCACCATCATGGGAACCAGTTTTTCATCAGCCTGCGGTATAGGATTCCATAGTTTTCTGCACTGAGAAGTAAATGCAAGTATTGAATGTATTTGTAACTTATGTACATGGTTATATTTTACCTGTCTTGCTATTTTTTACTTACCAATGCATGCCTATAGGACATCTTTTTACACAGTTTGTTTAATATGCAGAAGGTTTTTAGAAGCACCATATAAATGTTCTACCCCGAGGTGTATGGCACTAAAGGAGAACCGGTGCTTTATATCCGTGTTTTGAACATTGTGCCCAAAATTCAGATGATATTCAAATTCAGATGACATTACACATACTGTGAAGCGTGCTTGATAAGGATCATCATCAGCACCAGTTTCCTGTTGACACTGTGGGCCTTTTCCAAATCTAGGCTTGGGCTCCGTCATCAGTTTTGGAACAGTGTGCATTTTGCTTTAACATCAAACGGAGCCGGAGCCTAAGCCGTGGTTTGGAAAAAGCCCTGTTGAAGTTTTTCTTCTTCATATTTGAGTTTGAACACAAAAAAGTGTTTGTTTCTAAACCCACATGCCCCTTTTTCTAATTTTGACTTGTGTATAGGAGGTCAGCCCTCCCGCATCCCAAAGTTTGACCTCTTCAACGGATGAAAGCATGACTGAATCCTGTCCAAGCACAGATTTACTGGAACCCCAAGAGGTCACTTCAGGAGTTCCATCGTGCCAGAAGAAAATCAGAATCAGTTATGTAAGTAGTTATTATAATTTGTTTGTGGTTGCTTTGCAGTTTACCCTTAACTAGGCGTATGACAACCTCTTACATTTTTCATGTAACAGGTTTCATGAATGCCAATCCGCTCTGATATCATTCAATAATACCAGATGTATAAAACTAGATTTATCCTTTCTGACGTAAGTATAGTTTGTAGCACTCAGCATTATTGGATTGTGTCAAAGCGGATCAGCGCTCGTGAAACCTGCTCCATACATCATGCTCCAAGACTATCACTTGTGCATTCTCACTCCGATGTGCGTGTTACCGTTTGTAGTGTTCAAGGTACCAGACCAGTCGGCAGCAACCAAACTGCATAGTGAAATTATCTAATCCTACATGTACCAGGGTCTACTAGTATAAGAATGCGGCTAGAGTAGACCTTGGGTATGAGGTTGGGTATACGGGAGGTCCGTATACCATAATGAAAACTAGCGCGCATCTGCTCGCCCGGAAACGTCCACAGAGGCTTTAACACGTAAATCATCATGTTTTTCGTTTTTTCCCACTAAAACACATGTATCTTTAGAACGGGTAATCGCCGCAAAAAGGGGTGAACGGATTCTCAAAGTTCATTATTCTAGCTTCATGATCATGTATGTTTTACTAAGTAAAGCCACAAAACCAGTGATCATTTTTCTTTCAAACTTGGGCATTCGAAGGCAATTGTCTATGGAGAGAACAGAAATTTGATCCTAAATTTGCTACCCCGCGTTGTTTATCTGGACGTGACTGGATAAGATGACGTCATGTCGCAAAGGGGTGAACGGTTTTGGAAAGAAGATGAAATTCCCCGTCCACTCATATAAGATCCATGGTGATTGGTCAGACATCCACTGATCATTTTTTCTTCAAAGTTTTCTTCCAATAAGCAGAATTGTTACAAAGGTCACCCGGTCAAACTAAAGCCCGCGTTGTGTTGTGCAACATTTGACCTTATTCTTGCTTGCTGGTGAATGTTGCGCTGTCCAAGCTGAACATCATCTGCTGATTTCTACCCTCTTTTTACCACCATATCGACTGTGATTGCTTCTCTGGTATCTTGTGTTCATTTGGAATAATGTAAACGTGACCAGAGTGATTTTGACAAAGGAGAAGAATCTATTTGAGAGAGTTTTTTAGATCGTCATCGCCTGAGTTCTGAGACATCGCGCGATTTTGGACTGTTCCACTAGCAACCAGGTATGTGAGTACGTAGTACTAGCACACTGTATATGCCAATGCTGATTGTGCTGCCAATGCATGAGAATGTGCATGCATAGAATTCAGGTTTTTGTTCTCAAAATGAACTCGGATATTAAAAACCCATGGCGTTTTAATTTACATACAGTCAACTGTCATGAAGTATATGTAAAAAGCCCTGTACAAATGTTGAATTAGGCCCTAGCTGGTTTAGTTTAGACTAAATTGAAATTGAGAATTTTGGCAAATAAATTTTAATTTGGCAGTCATGACAGTCCAGTCAGTGGGTATTAAAAAAAAAAAAATGCTATTTAATAAATTAGGCCTACAGCCTAGCCACTCGCCATATGTGACTAGGTGAGAACATTTGTGTGTACATTTTGTTGAGCACAGTGGTCTATTTCAGATTTATGTAAAGTCATGTAGGCTAGGCCCTAAGTCATTTTCACAAGTGAAGTCTCAACAGTTAAGTCGCATTTTTTTCTCGAGTCGCAAGTAATTTTTTGTTCAAAGTTGAAGTCATGTTTGCAGAATTGTGTTGATAACTAGTATATGATTTACAGAGTGCATGCATCTGTGCATATGGCGGTGTTTTCCATATTTTATTTCCACATTTTGTTCCAACTTTAGTTTAGGCCTTCTGGGCCTAAAAAAGAAAATAATTAAAATTATTTTAGTGTAACCAACATGTTTTCAACTGAGTCAAGTCGAGTCGAGTGACCCAAGTCTTCATTTCCATACAAGCCCATGCAAGTCAAGACAAGTCGCAAATCAATTTAAATAAAATCGGATTCAAGATTAATTTAGTCTATAGTCACCGATTTGAGTCAACAACACTGATAAATTTCCTACAGGTGTGATGATTTTGTTCATGATTTTTTCCTATCTTTGTCTTTTTGTTTCAAGGTACTTGTACTTTGTAGTTGTATGGCAGACCGGCCAAAAAGGTGCCAACATAGAGTTGACTACAAGGCATTGGCAGAGGGACCAGCATTCCACCGGGAGCGACAAACGGCCACAAACTGGTCAACAAGCAAGCTGTACCCTCTGAACATTTTGGATTTCAAAACCGAACATGACACCGTGTATGGCTTAGTACACTACATTGGCTGGGACAAGCGTTACGATGAATGGCGGCCAGTGAATGAAATCGTTGATATTCCCAAGGAATTCATAGAAACAACAGAAGAAGCCACATCCTTCTTTTATTTGCAACTGGCCACAAGAATCAAGGAGGCGCTTCACATACAGCGGAAAACGGACAGCTCTGTGGAGGTGCGTCTTCCAATGCCAAGGGATGCCTTCGAGCCATTGAAGTTGTATGGACAATTAAACAGCAGTGGTAAATATTCCCTATCCAAACTAACTGATTTGAATGAACTGTTGGGACAAAATTGGCACTTCAAGATCGTCAATGCGAACAAAGATTTTGCTTTCATCATTGAAGGTACACTTAGCTTTCGCATGACAGAGAGACCCCCGCTTGTAGAATTCAACGCCGATGGTGGAAGCGTCAGCACTCATCGAGGGTTTGTGTTGGTTGTCAAATTTGTGAGAGACAGGGGTAACGCTGGGGATTTGCAGGTCTTTTTACAGGATTTGAACTAATGTACATCTGCTGCATTATCTTCTAACTGGTAAACAAAATATGAAAATTGGTTTCTCAGCCTGAAGTGACTGTTTTGGCTAGTCGATGCTCTGCTGACACACCCGACTTCCAGTTAAGCAGAAAAGCTTACATTACAAAATACTACATGTAGACAAAACAATATAGTAAATTTTGAATACGGAGAACATAATGCAGCGATGATCATCTGAACTGAAATCTGTTTTATCTTGTTTTGATACAATATGAAGTACGTGTACATAAAAAAATACATGTTGACGGCACTGGATGCATTGTTTATAGGTTAACTATTACTTTACATTGCCCTCTATAAACCAATCCAGGCCCACAATGGCGGTCAATACAATGATGCTGAATTCGTTTTTTACCTGTATCTTGTTTTGTTTAATGATCCAGTACTGTAGTGCCTTGCCTGAAGAACCTGTGAATCACGAGTTCAAACATGTTGTGTATTTACAGCTGAACAATTTAGTTCTGTACAAGTTGGCAGCTACCATGACAACCTGTTCACTAATGAGTTCTGAAAGTTTAGAACATGTCTTGCGATCTCTTCTGACACGATATCATTTGAAGAGAGATCAAATCAATGCAGTATATGTCCTTAACAAACTGAAGAACAAAATGAAATTCATGTTCCGCCAGTTAAAGAGTGTGAAGCGATCAGGCTTTAAACTACAAGCCTTGATGACAAAGTGGGAAAACACCACTTTTACTTTGGAAGTACCACATCGCACTGGATCACCAACAAAACGAAAGCTTGTAAACACTGAAGAAGAATTGTCCAGGGTTACTGATGAGCTAACCACAACTAGGCGAGTACTGGCAGACATTAATGGGAAAAACAAAGAACTCGAACGGAGTATTGATAGATTGAGGAATCCCAAAAAACGCAAAAGTGGAGAAAGGGGGAAAGAAAAAGGAAAGGTAACATACAGTAACTCACAGAAACGTCGAATAAAACGACAGAAGTTGCAAACCGTTCAAACAGTTCTGCAGGATTTTTCTGCTGGGTCGTGGACACCCGTCACTGTATCTTTTAGAGACGATTTTGATGACGAGATTGTAGTTTGCTTAGAGAATGGGAGGGAAATATGTACCGAATATTCTGAAGATGATCTCGATGAAATTATATTTGTCCTAGACCAGTACAACATTCCGAATAGGGGCTATCATGAACTTGCTCAGAGTAAATCTTCGTCACTTCCAAAAGCATGCAGAATAATAGACAGGCGACACAATCTCAATAAAGGTATAACGATCCAAAAAACGACTGCCGATTACCCTGGGGTATACACCTCACTTTCAGCCTCACTAACTGAAAAACTATCTGACCCCAAAAGGACAAATCTGATAAAGAATGGAACAGTTCGAATTAAAATCAGTGGGGATGGGACAAGGATTACATGTAAGCAATCGTTTGTTAACATGTCATACACACTTGTAGATGAAGAGAATTGCATGTCTGAACATGGAAACTATCTGTTGGCTATAGTCAAATGTGATGAAAAAAACTCGACTTTGAAAGCTGCACTAAGGGATCTTATTCAGGAGTGTGAAGATTTATCATCTGTGTCTGTCAATGGACAATTAGTCAGAGTAGAAAAATTCCATGGTGGTGACCTCAAATACTTGAATCAAATTATGGGCATAGCTGGATTCGCAAGTAAGCATTCATGCTTGTGGTGTCACTGCCCAAAGGAAGAACGCTTTGACATGACGAAAACATGGTCAATGACAAACGTGGAACAGGGGGCAAGAACTGTTGACGAAATAGTAGCCTGTGCTCACAAAAAAGCAAAAGATGTAACAAAATTTAATTGCAATGAAGAACCAGTTTTTCTCTCAGTACCGGTCCATAGAGTTGTTCCCGACACTCTTCACCTTTGCCTACGCATATGTGATCAAATGGTGGGTCATCTTGTTGCTTTTCTGTTGAAGATGGACAATGTCTCTAAAAGCAGCGTAACTGCCAAGAAATTGGAAAATGCAAATAACATCAAGACATTCCAAAATTTTATACACAAGACAGCTGGCATATGCGACTGGAAATTTTTCATCAATGATGGAAAACTTGAATATCGGTCTTTCAGAGGTCCAGAACACCGTAAAATCTTGCAGACTATGGATCTGGACTACTTGATTCCATCCCATCCCAAACTTAATGATTTAAAAATACTGTGGAGAGATTTCCCAGTGTTGTTGGCGGAAATGGAAAAAGACCTGACAGATGTTGAAATTGATAATTTCCAAAGGGCGGCAAAAGAGTGGGTTAATTTGTGTTACACTGTTAACTGCAGCACGGATATCACGCCATACATGCATGTTTTAGCATATCACGTTCCTGAATCGATGAGACTCCATGGCAACATAAACCACTTCACCCAGCAAGGCTTAGAAAAATTGAATGATCTTGTTACTAAATGGTACCATCGCTCTACTAACTTCGGCTCAGCAGCTATGACACAGATAATGACTAAACAACATAGACTGCATCTTCTAGTTAGTAAGTTCAAACGCAAGCCAAAATGGAGTGTCAGATGCAGTGTGTGTAAAACAAATGGCCACAACAAACGAACTTGTGAACAACAACTGTAAATGTCTTACCATTGTAACATAACGGTAACAAACTTAGAGGCTTGGTTATTTATATTATTAATGTTTGTGACACATCATCATGTTTGATGTCTTGCCAAAGCCCATACCAACTTGTCAGTTTATTCACTTCAGTTTGTTGATACGAATGTACATGTGCTAAGTGCAAATGTAGACAGAATTAGACAGAAAATCAGGGTGCTAAATGTTCCTCACTACCTCGTTTTTGAAGCCTCATGTCATTGCAGCTTTTCATCATATTTTTTACAGTAAACATTATTTTGTGCTACGGTTTATTTTATTTAAATAGGAAAAAACTATATCATTATCACCCAGCGCAACTCACATCTTGTATTTTATTGACATTTTGTATTTATATTATTAATCTTTGTGACATATATCATCTTGTTTCAGGTCTTGCCAAAGCCCATACCAACTTGTCAGTTTATTAACTTCAGTTTGTTGATACGAGTATAGTTCATTGATAGTACTCTGCTAAGTGCAAATGTAACATAATGAGACAGAAAATCAGGGTGCTAAATGTTCCTCACTACCTCGTTTCTGAAGCTTCATGTCATTGCAGCTTTTCATCATATTTTTTACAGTAAACATTATTTTGTGCTACGGTTTATTTTATTTAAATAGGAAAAAACTATATCATTATCACCCAGCGCAACTCACATCTTGTATTTTATTGACATTTTGTATTTATATTATTAATCTTTGTGACATATATCATCTTGTTTCAGGTCTTGCCAAAGCCCATACCAACTTGTCAGTTTATTAACTTCAGTTTGTTGATACGAGTATAGTTCATTGATAGTAATCTGCTAAATGCAAATGTAACATAATGAGACAGAAAATCAGGGTGCTAAATGTTCCTCACTACCTCGTTTCTGAAGCCTCATGTCATTGCAGCTTTTCATCATATTTTTTACAGTAAACATTATTTTGTGCTACGGTTTATTTTATTTAAATAGGAAAAAACTATATCATTATCACCCAGCGCAACTCACATCTTGTATTTTATTGACATTTTGTATTTATATTATTAATCTTTGTGACATATATCATCTTGTTTCAGGTCTTGCCAAAGCCCATACCAACTTGTCAGTTTATTAACTTCAGTTTGTTGATACGAGTATAGTTCATTGATAGTACTCTGCTAAGTGCAAATGTAACATAATGAGACAGAAAATCAGGGTGCTAAATGTTCCTCACTACCTCGTTTCTGAAGCCTCATGTCATTGCAGCTTTTCGTGGCTTTTATAATAAAAATGTGTTTTGTGCTACTGTTTATTTAAATATAAACGTTCCCATTTTTACAAAATAAATTTTCAAGTTTATTGTTTGTCAAAAAAACCTGACTTGTCTGTGTCATTTTAATTATAGTATTTCTTGCGTGTTATAAACTTGAAAAGTGTGCTGCACTTTCTGTGTGTGATGGAAAAACCTGGGTGCCCCTCAATTTAGAACCTCCTACCCCATAATCTGCAATGGACGGGTCCAACACAAGTCCACTTCCCCTCGCGGCCTGTGTTGTGTGTGGTATGCTAATTGTTAGGTCAATTGCCACCATTTCCGTGGCACGCACACACACACGGACCTTATGCACGTTTAGGGCCTAAAGTTTTCATTATGCTGTGTAATTGGCAACAATCAAAGATGATATCTGGTAATAATACATCATGTGCTGTTTCCTGTTTTATGTACACTGTAGGACATCACTGAAATACTCCAAAAACAGTTTGGAGGAAATGAAATCGTCCAGGAAATGGACAGAGGCCTTTTGTCCCACAAGAACAGAATACGGGCTGTGCGCATCCTGGTTTCCCACCTTATTGAAAGATTTGGAGACAGGTATGGTTAAACATAAATATTCTGACAATCCTGACAATCAACATATTGTAATTTTTCAGTCTAAAAGCAAGTTAGAATGAAATTGATAAACATTTTCACTTCAAAGCAGTGCACTTCCAAGTTTTGTTGATCAAAACTTAAAA
>CM055835.1:507358-545865 GCA_029582265.1 Zoroaster sp. YZ-2022 | reverse complement strand
TTATTTAGAACTCACTGCGCGCGAAAACAATAAATCTAGGTCCACTTTGATTAGTGCAGTACACCGTAACGATCGGAGTGCTGCCCTCTGTAGGCAATTACATCTGGGTTTAACCCTTTCGATCCCACGGGCTCTAAAAAGAGCCTTGTTGTGATATGCTTCCTTCCTGGCGGGCTCTAAAGGTGCCGGGAATCGGCATGCCCTTGACGACCACGCTACTTAATTCACCACCCAAAAATGCTTGAGTGGTTTTTGGGGTTGGCGCCCTCTATTGACAGGAAATGCGTATAAAAGTTTATGAAAAGAAAAAAGTGCGTCACTTTGTTCCAGTGCTAAAGCGTCCACTGCTTCCATGCAACGGTCAGTTTTAGTTGCAATCATGATGGAAACGGACATAAATGATGGCATTTTGGCTGAGATTTTGGCAGACATTGGCTCAGAATCAGATGACGAAGTAACGGATGACGACAACACATTAGAAGTAAAACTTCCAGCGGAATTCGTTGAAGAGGTAGGCATAAATCACAGTAAAAATGAATAACTAACACTAGTAACAGTTAACGTTACTCTTCCTGGCCCAATGCAAATTAATGTAATTCACTTATTTTCCTAGGCTATAGCGTAAATAGCGTTACAGCTGTTGGAGTTGAGTAATGTAAATTTAGAAAATGGATCCCTTTAATAGGATTGACCAAATCCCCACCCCCTGGACTGGGTCAAAAAAGTCAAGTGAAAATGTACAATTATTTATTAGTAGTTTGTTGGGGTAATATTTGTATTCATTGAAACAGCAAGTTGATGTATAGATATAGCATAGAAATTTTAACATCCACCCATAGCCGGTCGTGCTGTTTAGCGTTAACAGGCTGAAAATGCACTCTTAGTCTCAAGCTTCCAAAAGAATATCCTTGTATTCGAAAGGCCCTTATAAGTCGTATTATGCAAGAAGTTGGGGGAATTCATTCCACAATCACACATTAAAACGAAAATTTATCGACAACGAGTTTTGGAGAGTGGATGGAATCTGCCATATTTCTTTTCTCAGCACAATATTCATTTTGCGCATGACCCCCTGTGGCCTGTGCACATGCAGCAAAGTAGCATTGAGATATTGTATTTACAAAGGACCGAGATTAATCATCCTTTGCCTTGTTTTTCTGTTGCAGCCTACCTACCAAGGTGACAGCCGACCGAGATCAAGGAGGACGACAGGAAAGTTAGATTTCCGATCCGGTTGGGAACGACGAGACCATTACGAGTCACGTACGTTTCCTCCGCCAACTTGGTTTTCCTCATTGTGCAGATCTACAGTTTACCCTTTGTGTTGTACAAGTGACGTCAGATCAGTTTCTTTTGCCAATGAGGCGCTTATTTGCGTTTGAATAGGCATAATGGTGTTGTGTAATTGATTTGCATAGTAGCCTTTTACAAGCGAGTGATATTCATTGATGTCCCCTGTTGGTCATAGTTTTCAGGAGATTCTTAAAAGGGGGTTTTTACAAGAATGCGAATCCCATGGAAGTGAAGCTAACGACCAACTTGAAACCCCTTTCTGGTGATTACTAGTGTGCAAAGGTTTTTTTGGTCAGATTCACGAGTTCCGAACCCGGTGTAGGCTGTGCTTCGATTCTGTTGCAGCAATTGATTAACTGAACCAGCGATCCTGGTGATTTTCGAATAGTGCATAATTCAATAGCTTTTAATCATATCGATACCAATCACTATATAAATATGCCAAGAATCGATACTATCTACTTCTGACTTTACTTGACAATGTTACAACGAAATCAATAAATATTACTTTAAAAAAACTTTTGCACGCCTGATTTTATAATGTGTGTCTTGGGATACTTCTTGTGCACATATATTTCTGGGGTACATCTGACAGAAAACCCCGAAAGAGATAATCTGAATGGTTCGTGTTGTCATAGCGTTTGTACAGTATTTTGGCAACACGTCTAGTAGCATCCCCATGTAAGACTATCTCACAGACATTATTATCAATGGCTACGGCTCTTCACTGTAGCCTGCCAATGGCCAAATTCGAAGCCGCAGCCAGACTATGCGAGTGCAGCATAACCAGCCTGTGAATAAACCAAACTGATACACCCGCAATAATACGTCAGCATACGTGGAGTGTGGGACTGTAAACTTCACAGGAAATGATGGCCCCACCGGCGACTTTGCCACACTGTCGGCAGTGGAGATCTTCAAGCTGTATTTTGTCAACTGGTGTGGGATATGCTCGTCGACGAGACTAATCGCTATGCGCAGCAAACAATAGACTCAAATCCTGATCAACAATTCTCCTGGCACCCAACCAACATTCCAGTAATGATGGCATTTGTGGCACTTCTCATTGCTATGGGCATAAATCCTCTCAATACAAGATGTACTGGTCGACATCTGAAGTTCTTCACATCCCATTCTACCCGTCGATCATGTCCCGAAATCGGTTCAGTTCAATTCTTCGGTTTCTCCACATCTCAAATAACCAAAATTTCCTCGTGAGAGTTTTGGCTAAACAGGGACAAACTTTCCAAAGTTCGGCCCTTGATAGAAGTCCTCGTCCTGAAGTTTCCCAACCTGTATAACCCTGCACAGAATCTGTCTCCAGACGAGAGTATGTTGAAATTCAAGGACGTTTAAGTTTTGTTCAGTACATGCCTAAAAACCTATCAAACGGGGTAAAAGCATTCTCCTGAACGAGTCCAAAACAGGATACACGTGTGCTTGAAACCGTACACACAGGAGCCGACGACACCCAAACTGTTTATGATGCAGACGTACATGTAGATTCCAAGTCAGACTGCCATCCACCAAACCTAACAGTTGCAGGAAAAGTCGTCATTGATCTGGTCCATGGACTTGAGAATAAGGGACATGTAATATATTGTGATAATTACTATACTAGCCCAGCTCTTTAGCTAAACTTGCTAAACTAGGATTCAGATGTTGTGAATTGTTCGTTACACCACACACAGGAATACCCCAGGCCGCAAACCCAAAAAACCATAAAATGAAGAAAGGAGATGACCCATTTTTTTTGGTGAAAGGTGGGCAATTGTGTATCGTTTGGCAAGACAAAAATCTGTAACAATTTTAACTAATGTAGGCAACACCGATTTGTCCAAAAAGCAAATTCGGTGTAATAAGAGCACAAGTGGATTTCGTGATGTTATGAAGCTCAATTGTATTGAAGATTACAACAAAACATGGGTGGAACTGATCTTGCCGACCAATGTTTTCAGTACTACAATCATACACACAGAAGCTTGAAAAGAGTTTTTTTTCCATATGCTGAATATCTGTATTGTCAATAGCAGAGTAATATTCACCAGCATAGCAGGGAACAAAAATGTCAGTAACCTTGATTTTCGTATAGGGATTGTACAGGGATTGCTGTTGGGTTGGGAACGTAACGCAACAAGTCAGTTGAGATACCATATTCCTATCGAGTTGACAGGGCAACAGCACTATCCTGGCAAAAACCCCTAAAAGGCGACCAGACTAACCGCAAATTAGGCAGGCGAAACAAAATTAAAGATTCCTTGCTTTGAAATACCATCATTTGAGAAATACCACATCAATTATCGCAAATCTGTATTATTTGTTTTTTATCTTCTCCCCAATTCAATGTTGGGGGGTCGGACAAGCCGCATACGGTCAACCAAAATTGGGGGAGATTTTAAAAGTTATGGTTTTTTCAAAAGAAATCTTATACATGCCGTACCCCTTTGAAATATCACCCATTTGTATTACTTTTCTTCAGTGTAAATACTGATTCATTTTTTTTTTACACAAAAATTCACAATATTTTCATCCCTTTGTATACTCATTTTTTTAACATAAAAATATTTGAGACATTTGGTATGTACAGTACACATGTACAAAAAAGTGTCTATTACAGCAGAGTGAGGGCGCACTTCAATGAAATTGTGAAAAACCCACTGGTGCTGAAGTGACATTGGGCTCCTAATTACTGTGGTAAAGAAGGGTACTATCTTACATAACTGGCTGGTAATGAAAGGGTTAAACCGACAAAAATGTCATGTTCCTACAATTATATACGAATACTTTCAGAAAACCGAAAACGGGACTTTACTAATTACTAATTATGTTTACTAATTATGTTTTCGTATTACATACCTATTTTTTTTAAATAAATCTTCAAAATGCTCTTTGGGCTGTTTTTCGTCATTTAGGTGAAAAGCACTCACCATTACGTACGTGTCCAGCTCCAGTAAATCATGAATAGGTTAGAAATTCACATTTCTTTATTTATCAACATAACTAGGAAAAGTAAGCATTATATTAAAATCAAGTAACAAGTAAACAAGTTGTGTTTAGATAACGAGAGATAAGGCCCAAAAGTACACTGATGACCAGATCATTGACGTAGGCCAGGACTGGACCGACTGTCCGGGATGACGGAGATAGGCGGTTGGAGGGCTACGGTGACCGCTCTGATGACTAACTACAGAGTCAAGTTGAAGAGGATTGGAGATATTGGACATCCTTGCTTGAATCCGGAGCATAGGGACTTCATCAATTCGGCCGGTGGGGGATGAAAAATCCGTGCTGGCTCCCCGATTATACATCATGCAGGAGTGAGATGAGATGAGGAGATGAGGCCATCCGGGGCCCCAATGGCAGCCATCACGGTGAAGATGGTAGCATGAGGATGCTGCCGAAAGCGTTGTGAGCGTCGAGCCAAGTGACGTGCAGAGAATTCTGGTTTCGGCGAGCATCCTTCACGATTGACGACAGCAAAAATAATTTCGTAGCACCCTTGCCTGGCGGGCACTGGAGCTACTGATGGCATCATTGTCCACATGGTCAGACGATCGGACAAGATGGCCATCAGCAGCTTGTAGAGGCAGGTTTGGATGGCGAGGGAACAGAAGTTCCCCGGGTCAGCAGACTTCCCCTTCTAGTGGATGAGAATAATGGTGGCAGACTTTCAAGATGAGGAGACACCAGTTAAAGATCGTCACGGTACTACTCCAACCTGTCATTCCCAGGAAATTGTTCATCCGGCCCAGACGGAGTGACGCTTCACGCCGTGTCACTGGGCGGATATGGTCTGAACCGGATTTGTGGGAGTGGTCAGAGTTTGGGAACAGGAGAGCCGAGTTAGTGCTGTTGATTTTTTTTATCCACAATGCGTGTGGAGAAAACATCCTGGAAGAAATCATTCAGCTCCAACTCGGTGCCAATGAATTTCTTATCAGAGCCGTCCAGTACCGTCCGCATGGCTCGTTTTTTGTAGGTCCTGAACAGCTTCTGAAGACGACTGGCCTCCAGCACGTTGAACTCTGGACCTGGGCGACGGGGGTGACGCTGGTTGCTATTCTGCTCAAACTCAAACTGAATGAAATAATCAATCACGCTCCTGCACTTGGCTACCAACACTTAATTGGAGCCATTGACTCCCATGAGGGGAGTCTCGGACTTAATAGAAACATCCAAACTAATCGAGTTAGAGTCGAACAACTGCTGCCCAAATTCAACAGAAAACTGGGGCCTTGAATGCCCGGTCACTAACCACGGTTTAAACAAAAATAGGTGCTCTTCTTATTAACCATGAAGTCTGCCTGGTGTATTTTCGTGGTTGCTGAGTCGTTGGCGAGGTTTATACACCAGGCTACATCTGAAATGCTCTGGAGACATTTGACCTCTCTTCTCACGATGACGACGTTTATGCTATTTTGTCTCCTCTTCTTGTCCTCCATGACAGCAAGTGTTTTTTTTTTCGGTTTGACTTTTTTAATGTGTGGTGAAAAATTATTTGCACTTATTTTTTTTATTTTAGGACTTTATAACCAGATTTAAGCCGATGCTTAAAACTCATCTTATGTCACAACTCTTCAAAGATGATGTATATTTGTAATTGCATTGTAGGTACATGTATCTCAGTACATAATTTTGTTCCCTATGCTGTCATTGTATATTGTTTGTATTAATGTTTTTCTTTGTTTCCGCGCCTTGAGCGCCCAGCAGGGTGGATATGTGCGCGCTAAAAATCGTTATTATTATTATTATTATTATTATTAATAATAATTAAGCTCCAGGGTAGAGTTTATATTTAGGTTTATATACTAGGTTTATATTTAGGGTACGATCCATCCAACCCTATGAATATTAAGACACGGAGAAAGTGGTAGTGACAAAATGAACAGACAGAGTAGCCACGCTACACAAGCTTCGAGATGCAAGGGTACGACCCTTAATTTCTGTCAATACTTCGAATAATAAACTATGCGGACATGAATTTAATACGAACTAAAAACATTACAAACATTAAAAATATCTGGCCAACCAGATGGTCGACTACGACAGAACAAAGAATATTGGGTGACACACCGTTGGCACAGAACTTTGCCACTGAGGTTTTACCTGGTAAAGTGAAAAGTGCCTGGATGTACCGGGAAGTAGCTTTATCAGCGAACGGATCATACAACCGTCAAACCGTCGTGGCCCCCAATCAAAATCCAGCAAAAAACATAAAAACCAGCAAGACCAGCTAAAATTCATAATCTGCCGTATTCATAAGCGTTGCTCAAAGGAGTGAGGATGGCACCCAGCAAGGCTAAAACAAGACTTGTTACCAAATGAAAACATTGCCAAGGTGACGACGAGGAGCAAGAGCCCACCGCTTTGTGGGATTAACACGATTTGCGAAGGATTTGGGGCATCTCC
This sequence comes from Zoroaster sp. YZ-2022, assembly GCA_029582265.1. Classification (NCBI taxonomy): domain Eukaryota; kingdom Metazoa; phylum Echinodermata; class Asteroidea; order Forcipulatida; family Zoroasteridae; genus Zoroaster; species Zoroaster sp. YZ-2022. The sequence goes on along the minus strand of CM055835.1, from coordinate 539,163 downwards.
TAAAATTGTGCCCCTCTCCTCCACAAATCGTGCAGTAAACTGTTGGGGCACACCAAAAAGAGTGTGCCGAATGCCCAGGCTCCCCGTACACGTCCGGATGAGCCACCCATGCATTGCAGTTCCCGATGAGAACACCACGTCATTTGGCACTGACGGGTGACAGTGAAAACTGAAGGTTCGTCAGGGTAGGTTGTAAATCCACCATTTAGAATTTCTTGTACTTAGAGGATGTACCTTGATCATCTCATCTTACTATACCTCATACATATTCATGATCGAGAGCCGAATTCTCACTGGTCCATTCACCGTCACGTGCCAGATGCTATTTTGGCTATTTACCAAGCGCCCAGCGAGTATTCACGCACAGGGTAAATACGCATGCGCAGTAGTGCGTAGTAGACTGTCGCATCGGGGAACAGTCCCAGCGGGGAAATAGTCCCAACGATCTGTTCCCCGCGCGCCGCGGCACGCGGGAAACAGTTGCACGGGCGTAGTACGCACGGGCGTAGTACGCACGCGCGAACATCGCCCTAGCTACATATTATATACATGAAAAGATGGCGGCACACGTAAATGTAAATTCGCGTTTTCCCGAGCTCAATGATGCCGAACTAGAGAATATTGTGAATATGTATGAGGTATAGTAAAACAAATATAACATGGTTTATTTCAGGTGGACAGTCAATATTAGCTCCCTCGAGAGTTGGAGTTGAGAACTGGTTCCCTCGGCTTCGCCTCGGGAACTAGTTTCTCAACTTCCAATACCTCGGGGAGCTAATATCGACTGTCCACCCTCAAACCATGTTATATTTGTATAATATTTCACAGTTACCAACTAGTCGAGGCCAACAACTTAAAGTCACTGCCTGGCAAGGCGGTTTAAATTGATTCCAACAGCTTTCTGCTTTGTTTCCCGAGGCAAACAAGAGCCCTGTGTAACCACGAAACACTACATTACTTACGTAACTGTAGGCTGGGGGTCACACAGGGAATGCAAGAAAAAGGCCTAACGCAGCCCACTATAATGCTACTTATAGAAAATTAAAAACAAATGAAAAATAGGTCAGCGGCTCCCTGAATTTAATGAAACTGTGGCGCAAATGGAGCTATGGCTTGTGCAAGGCGAGCGCAAGCGGGCGCAGTTGCCAACCACTTGCGAACAAAGGAGGGCGGTACAGCATTTGGTGCCGTACGCAGCGCTTGCCGTGTGTGCGTACGATCAGAGCGCGCGAAGTTAGTTGCCGATTGGATCTTGTCTGGGATGGACGTGTTATAGTGCTTGCCCCAGAGTACACAGGAGGCTACACAGTAAGTGTGCGTTACCTCATATTGAGCGTTTGCCACTGCAGGGTAGTCTTGATCCTAGAGTGGGACCACGGTGGGATGCCAAGGGGGAAGGGATTAGTTCCTGGTCCATCAACTTGGGAAAGGGTGATCCTTTTTGAAGCTCTAGGGGGAGGCACTCGTCGTAGCTTGGAGGCTACTAAGCAAGGAAAATCCAAACCAGGAGGGCTTAGCCATAGAGGCGGGGGGGGGGGGGCGGGGGGGCTAGTTGGCTTGCAACTGTGAGGGTACACATACAAGGCGCTTGCTAAGCTAGCTGTGCGCGAGAGGCTACCATAATTTGGGGTTATTTATAATGTGGGTACAGGGGAACTCATCATTATAAGAGGTTCAAGCAGTTGATTCTTGCCTAATAAACCAGTACACATCGAAATTAATTATTGCATAACTCGTACTGTTGTCCTGTCAATTGTCTGTCCTGTCCCCTGTAAAGAGGAAAGAGGGTACAGTTGCTTGTCCTGTGTATCAGGCGGTACATTTCCGCCAAACGGGCCTGCACCACCGGTCTTGGGTCACTTTGAAGGGATACCACACTGTTTTTAGGGTGACCACCGGGGGAGTAATCAGTCCGGGGCATTTGGTAAATCCGCCACAAAACAGTGAACCGCAACGAACAAGCCAGAACAAGACAGAAACTTAAAGGAGTGATCTCAACTAGAGGCAATAAACTTAAAGAGGAGATTCCAACTTTAATCTAAATAAATATGTAATCAAAAATACTAAAAACAACTAGAAATACCAGACCTGATCGCTGGAAACTTACTATAAGTCAAAAGGCCGAGATGCGATCCCCTCATCCATCCACATGGGTTGTACATTGTGAACTAGAATCAGAAATAGGGCAGAAGGATGATGTTATCACAATGGAGAGCTCTCTGACAAGTCATGGGCCGAAGTCCCATACAGTGAAGGAGGGCAGTCCTTCACAGAAGCAGGTCATGAGGGATAATGCCCACCCGCTTTGTGGTATTTCATATTTGCAAAGGATTATTTCCTCCACTTCCCTTGCACTTCATGTGTTGGGCACATCAAAAAGTGTGCCTCACACAAACATTTGTGGCCGAATGACCATCCTTGCTGCACCAGGCGCAAGTCCAAATTTGGCTCAGATGGGCCACCCATGAGTTGCAGTTCCCGATGCAGAGAACCGATGGTATAGATTTGACACCAGTCTTTTGATACTGACGGGTGCCATTAAAACCCGAAGATTCTTCAGGGTAGGTTTGAAACCTACCCTTCAGACAATTTCTGTATTTAAAGATGGACCCAAAAAAGTTATTATCAAGGTCCATCCCAACATTTTTGACAGTAACAACCTTCACCAGGCCGAATGACTTAATATCACAGATCCTGTCAAGGTGTTAGGAACTTGATCAAAAATTTGAGCAAATGCAACAGCTGACGGACGTGTGCCGTTGTTTCTGTCCTCGGAAGGAACAATTGGTACATGAAAGACTGATGACTTTACCCAAATTAAAGAGGGCACTGTTTGATATCAAGGCAGCTTTACACATGCGCAGTGATATAAACTGCAGTCTACTATGCGGGCATGTCGAGATGTTATTATTGTCTTTTTCTCTCTTTTCAGTGATGACCATAAAACATGGCTCCAATGAAAGAGATGGATTTCACAAGCATTGGCCCAAAATATGAATAACTATATCCTCGCAAGAGCCTGGTTCAATTCTCGGTATGATTGGGCAACACTGAGTTTGCAACAAAGTATGGAGTGCGTTCTCTATTGATTTCAGTTGGTCACTGGCAAGGCCGATTAAGATCCCTTTGATTGTTATTGTTTAATATTTTTGATGAGTTTTTGTCATTAATATTATTTGTGTATTATATTTCCATTTAAAAAAGAAATGATGAAATTGGGGTGGCTACTTTATATTGAGCCTTTGGTTTTGTTCGTGAAGGTTTGATTCTGGCATTAATGTTGTCATGAGCGGCATTTGCCAGCTAGCTCTAGGATCACTGCAGTCAGGTAATCCATGATGGCTGCTCCAGCACCCAACCACTCGCCACAGTTGCCCATTTGGAGGATGCGGTGAAATTGGACCCACAGGGAATTGTAGTCAGGCCCTCGAGGACCGAGTCTTGGCCTTGTTAGGCTTTACCGCTCTTTCCATTTCCAGTCAAATTGAAAATTGAAGAGGAAACCAAGTAGACACTGGACAAGTTTGGAACCGAAGCAATTGGTCATTCAAATATAAGGTGTCTATGTCGTCTCAGTTCAGTGTCTTGTACTCGAGTTGCGTGCACATCCCACTCTATCAATGCCATGTGCTGTTTATATTCTGTTGTTCTTTGCAATCTGGGGGAAAATGTTAAAAACAATACAGCAAGATATTAGCGACTGTAAATACAAGCCAGTGTTTAGTTTCTCACACATTGGTAAAAAAAGTACTGTAGTGCTGTATGCACACAATAAATTGTAACAATTTGTTGTCATTAATTTAATTCTGAAGAATACTAATAGTAGTACCAAAAGTGATTTTATTGGCTAAAGAAAAGTTGTTAATATACATTTTGTTTAAACAAAAATCAACCTCTCTTTGGAAACTGTGGTGGCTCAACAGTGGTGGCACAAACATTTGTCCCAATAGTTATGGGCTAAACCAATGGAAAATTTAAAAGCCATACAACTCCAAAATGTTATAATGTACAGACTTGTTACTTTGTCCCGCTATTCATATATATATATATATAATACATTAGTCTGTAATATTTCCTGGCCTGAGAAATTCTGCTCACGTAGCTGCCGACATTAAATAAGGATAAAATAAAACCAATAAGAAATCCCCTGGCGTCCGTGACACGTATATGGGTTTGGCTGGCTAGTGCTAAGTTCGTAATCTGCATGGCAGTGGCGATGCACTGGTTGTGATTTAAAACCAAGAGAACAAAGGAGATGATTTTTTTAGTGGACAGAAATCAGTGTCCCTGCTAAGACAGGTAATGCTAGTGGCCAAAAGTGAAGAATGGAGTGAAGAACCTCAACATATTTTAGGATCTCTGCTGTTTTTCCAGACATGCGCCTCACCCCATTTGAATATCATCTTCCGGACAATTAATTAAAAATGAGTTGTCTTTATGTCTTGTTTTTTAAATTTTCAGCCAGAAGCTCGCCGCCTCAGCAGATGATGCAATAAACCAAGTGGATAATGTCTCTCCCATGTAAAAAAAAAAGTATTAAAGAACGGCACTGGTAATAGCCAATCAAATTCTGATTATTATAAACATAATGATATTAAAGGGAATACAATTTAATCCCATGGTTTGTACCCATAGGCACAGACTGGGTGTTCATGTTTGGGACTGGGGCAGCATTTTGTAACTACCCATAGAAGTGCGAGGAGTTGAAGAGGATCAACCACTACTGGAAGCCCGTTTGGCTACAGAGAAGCCAAAAGTCGACATTTAGAACCTCAGTGGGCAAATGAAGGATCAAAGGTACGAACAACAGATGGTCCAAAATAAATTTTTTGTCGGCAAACCTAGATCTATGAGTTTGCCGACTGAAAATGTATCATGTTTCTAAGCACTGAAGATTTACCGATTTGTTTGTTACGAGTCATTTTTACTTTGTAATACATTGTATTTTATTCACGGAAAGAGCTGCGGTTTCGGGTGGCAGTTCGTATATCCTATATCCTAAGTCAACCACCCTCCTTCCCCCTGTGCTTGTTAACAACTGATTCAGTTCAGTGAGCACACACACCTCTCCCTCAACCCCTAGGATCCTAGTCTCAACAGTTCCCGCCTGCACGCCTCAACGAACTAATCCTCCAGCATCCATTCATGGGATGATCCTCCAGCAGTCTACTTAAGCAGCAGCATTTTCCAGAGTCCGGCATTCTCCTGAGGGCGATCAGAGCTTACTGATCGAAACGTCGAGTTGTACCTCCAGTTCTTTTCAGAACTAATTACTACTCAATTGAGATTCGACATGGTGTCACCGCAATTAGTCTTACTTAAACACTTTGTGTCTGAAACTCATTCAACTTCTCTCTCCAGCTACTGCAGTTTTATCCAGAAGATAAAACATATCAACATACAGCTGGACTGTTGATTTTCCCCGAAGGGAGAGGGCCGAATCCCAGATGTAGTGCAATACCGGGCCAACCCGTGGCCAGGACGGGGCAAGCCCCTCTTCCTTGGCCCAGGAACAAAAATGAGCTTAATATACTTGCTGCTCGATGAGCAGCATTTCAGATATTAACCTGAAAAGAACAGAGTTCTTAAATTGTATTCTATCTTCGTGAAAATTACAAAGTTATTTAAAAAATATTAAAATTGTACTCAAATGAGTGGCAAAGGAAAGTAATAATTAAGTAAGCTTAAAATGGTTATCCACAAACCTTAAGAAAATTAGAGAAAATTATAATAATAACTGTCATGAACTGTGAAAATCATGTAAAACTAGTCAAATGTGAGTGGTGGCCAGAAAGTGCCAGGCCTCGGAGTCCAGCCCCGTAGATACACCCTGCATTACAATAAGACAGGTGGGCGTAAATACGGGGCCGGCCAAAAGGACAAAAAGCAAAATGACCACCGATAAGAGTAAAATAAAACAATGTTGGGGAATGTATGGCCCTGGGAGTAGAGCGTCCAGAGACAAATCACAGAAATACACCCTTGGTTAAAGAGAACAAAACATGTGGATGTAAATCAATTACAAGTCCCCGGACGCCCCACTCAAAGGGACACAATGAAAAAAAAGAGGTAAGGAAATAAGTTGACCTAAATGTAATGTGCACCCGAACACGCCCCATAGGTACACCCTGCATTATAATTGGTAAACCAGTGGGTGTAGATACGGGACAGGTCAAAACGAACCCATCACAAATAGATCAACAGCAGAATAATAAGCAAGGCAAATATGGAAATCAAAAAAGGAATGCAAAAATGTAATGTAGTCGTCCCCGAAGCCCAGAGTCAGAGAGCGGCGCACTCCGGACAAACCACAGAGATACATCCTGCGTTAAGGGAACATGTGTATGTAAATCAGTGTCATGTCATGGAGCACACTACTCCCCAGGCCAACGGGGAAAACAGAAACGGCATTAATACGACCGGCGCTCGGTGAACGAAGGCCCAGGCGGGAAGTCACAGGGATGCATCTTATATTGGATAGCTGGACAGGGAGATGCAAACCCATGACTGGCCGCCAGAGACTCCATCCACCGAGCACACAGAGGATAGGCATAAATAAAAAAAAACACATGATGATGATGGCAGCTGGCTTACAGGCCCTAGAGTTCATTGTTCATGAATTTGTCAGCCAGCTGCTTGGGGACCGTTACATGGCAGTAGGCATAACAGGCGCTATCCAACAGCAACAAAGGACCGGAGAAACCGCACGGGGCAAAACCGCAGGATACACACCTGAAAGGCCCCCGCCATGCAACGGCCCATGAGTAATCCAGATAAGTGGTTGCCGCTAGCCAGACTCCAAGGGAGATAAATCCACAGTACGTCCAGCGAAAGTAAATCCAAGGAAAGGTAATAACATGAAGTAAATCTACAGGAGCACTGCGAAAGTAAATCCAATGGGGTCCGTCAGCGGGAACACAATGAAGAAGATGAGCAAAATAAACACAATGGCAGCAGCTGGCTTACAGGCCCTAGAGTTCATTGTTCATGAATTGTCAGCCAGCTGCTCGGGGACCGTTACATGGCAGTAGGCACAACAGGCGCAATCCAGCAGTAACAAAGGACCGAAGAAACCGCACTGGGCAAGCCGCTGGACACCTGCAGTGTCCCCACCATGCAACGGTCCAAAAAGAAAATCCGGTACAACGATGAGAGGGAGGGGTGGTTGCCACTATCCGGGCCCCTCGGGATACAAATCTACAGCACATCCGGCGAAAGTAAATCCACGGGGAATAAAAAACAGGAAGTAAGTCCACCGGAGCACTGCAGAAGTAAATCCAAAGGGGTCCATCAGTGACAACACTCGCGACGGTAAAAACTAGTTTGGCCATAAAGTTCACAGTTCATGAAGATCGGGGTAGGAACATCAACCAGTGCGGGTGGGGTGGGGGGGGGGGGGGTGAGCGGCCTAATCCTGGTACTGACGATGGCTGCTCACATGCTCGATGTACACGTCCCTGGATCCCTTGATGGCATTGATGCACAGTAGTCTGCGCATCAGGGTCCGGTAGCGCCTGGAGATGCCGAGACGTCCGACTGCAAGGAACCGACTGCAAACCCGAACACCTCGACATCCTTGCCGTCAGCCGCCAGAGCTTGCTTGAGGTCAGCGTACTTGGTTTCCTTGGCGGCCACGGCAGTCTGCAGGCATCACGGTCGTTGTCGAAGGGGCAGCAGACGTCGATGATGTTGATTTTATTCCCCTCGATGACCGTGATGTCCGGGCGCTCCCGGGGGTGGGGATCTCCAGGGATGTGCTGGTCAACATAAACTTGTCCATGCCGGATCGCCGCCTTAATCCGGTTCTGTACAAGGTTATGCCGACGTCGGATGGGGACCATGTTTGTCCGGCAGTTGTTGATAATGTGTGGGAGAGTCTCCGCGGGATGATTGCAACGACGACACGCTGGGTTCGTCTGGGGGTTCCAGCGCTTCGCCGTTGCGTTGGTTGGTAAGCAGTTCAAACGGGCCCAGTGGAAGAACTTCCAGTCGCAGAACCGGATGAAGTTTCCGGAAGGCATCCACGAAGACCCGTTGACGTATGCATCCCGATGGAGACAGCGGGCGACTTTCCCCTGGTCAGGAGTGGCGAGCAGCGGCGGTGTACTGCTCGCGTGATGCGGCTCGCAAGGCGGTGGTGATGGTTTTGGGGGCAATCTCTCGGCCAGCTGAAGTCTTTGTGGTCACTGAACCGGAGAGACTGCCCACGATGGAGATCTTCAGCCGCCTTGCGGCCGCACTGGCCATGGACCAGAGGGTGGAGATCTGCCCGCTATTGCCGGAGTTCGCAAGGTCCCCTTCCATCGAGCCGGACAGGAACGAGTCGATCTCCTCTTCCCTTGGTGGGCGGTGGATGGTGAGGTGGACGACGGAAGTTAACTGGCCACAAGCGATGATCCTGGTGATGTCATCCGGCGAGGACAGCATGCGGACAGCCTGCGTGACTGTTTGAATATCAGCGTCGATGTTAACATCAATGAAACCCAGGCCACCAGCTCGACGATCGGCGAAGACGAAGTTCGTGGTGGCCCGGGTCGGCAGGTTGCAGACTTTCCGCGCTATCCTCACCAGCTCTCCTCGGAGTTTCCTCAGGTGTTTTTTCAGGCAGTCACCGGCGCGTAGGGTGTAGGCCGCACATGGTTGGATGAATGTTCTGTACGCGTCCAGTTTCTGCCAAGGGGCAAGGAGAGATGAGTCAATCCGCCGAAGATCCTCTCCCATCCTGACCGTCTGAAGGACTCCAGACTCTCGTTCAAGCGATAGAGGCCGATGGGCACCCCGAGGTAACGGTAGTGTTGTTCCTCCGACAATGCAGGCATTACGTTTCCCTGCACGAGGAACTCGACTGGCCGCACCGCGGACAAGCATGCATCCACGGGGTTTGTTCGGTCAACCGTAGTACTCATTTCTTTTCAGCGAACGTTGTCTACGTGGGTCACGTAATTAACCTGAAAAGAACAGATACTTATTTTTGATTTAAGGTGCCAGTCAAGACAACTTGGCTGGCACCCAAGGCAGGGCAAGCACATCGCACCTATGTTAGTAGGGTTACGAACCCTCCTGCCACACGCAACAGGACAAACGAACAAACACACGCAAGTATAAAATACTCAGTTGTGTGAAAAGAACAGGTACTTGTTCATATACTTCATGCATGTCAAACTCTCACAAAACACACAAAGAAAGAAATCAGGACAGAGTAGCCACGCTACACATGCCACAACATGCAAGGGTACGACCCTTTCTGTCTGTTCAACAACAACAAATACACTAGTGAAAGTGTATAAAAAACTTACAAATTTATGTACAAAGTGACCCGAGGGTCACATATAAAAAGGATTATTAAAAGTCGTGAATCACCAAATGGTCATTTACGACAGTGCAAAAAAAGTTCTGCACACACCAAGTGGTGCGAAATTCGGTCAGGGTTAATCTGACAAAATCTATTTTAAGTCTATCTCTGACTGCAGCCTTGACACAAAGCACCCAGTCGGCGTCCTCCCGCGAACCATCGAACATAGTTTCGCATCGAGAACACCAGACCAGCCACTTCACCGTGCTAATCAAAAAAATAAGTAAAGAATCCCGACGGTTGTCGAGACCCGTACTGTACAATACACAAGGCTGAGTCAGAGAAAAACAGCTGCGTCGGAGTTTCCCCCCAACATGCTCTAACCATGTCCACAAAATGGCCAGGAAAGAGCAATCCCAAAAAACATGGCATAGTGTCTCAGGCTGGAAACATCCCACCCTGGGACACTTGCCATTACCGATACCCCATTTAAACACTTTCTGGGATGTCTTAAGGGCACCCCAGATAATCCTCCAATTCAAATCCCGAAGTCGGTGATTCAAAATGGAGGCATTACAAAATTTAAAAACCTGACCTAAGTCAGAAACATTAACAGCCGGTCTCTGAATGGCCTGTTGGACCGTGCGCAGTTCGTACAATTGTCGAACTGTCACAGTCCCCCAATCAAAGTCCGGCAAAATACTAAAAATTAGCAAGACCAACTTGCAAAAATAAACATAATAAGCCGTGGGACTCAAGGAGTGAGGAGTGGTATTACTCCAAGAGGGGAGGACCCTGCGGAGGGACAAGGACACCCAGTAGAGAGCAAAGTGCCTCCACGGGGGACCATCATTCCCCCCACAGAGCCCCCATCCCACGAACATATAAAGCATCACATTTACGGCGGATATCGGTTACACCTAACCCACGGTCATCCGGTGACTAGACAAGAACCGATCTACAAACGAGTTCGGTCTTGCCAGACCAGATGAAAGAAAAAATAGCCCGATTTACCGCCCCCTCCACTGAAGCAGGAAGCGGGTAAACCGGACCTAAGTAAAAAAGAGGTGCTAAAAACAAGGTATTTACTAGTAATACCTTACCTAAAAGAGTGAGCGTTCCCCCCTCCACTTATCTAAAGAGGAAAGCAAAGGGGGAACGCGCTCCCTCCAATTCTTGAGGCCCATGTCCCCCTTCCAACCAGACACCGTTGATCTTAATCGGGTCAGTGGTCCACTGAATCGGAGCCACTTCGGAAAGGATGGGGGGCCATGAGCCCAAAACTAAGCCTTGTGTCTTGTGCACATTAAGACGCGACCCACTCGCATGTTCAAAATTATCGATGATACCGAAAAGCCGCCTCAAAGACCTGAAGTCCCTTACAATACAGGTAGTGTCATCAGCGTACTGTAGCACCCTACATTGCAAGCCGTTGGCCCCAGGGACCGTCAGACCCTCAAAGCGAGTATCACCAATAATTAATTGAGCAAAAGGCTCGATAAAAAGAACATATAATAGGGGAGAGAGGACACAACCCTGTCTTACTCCCCTAGACAGTAAAAAGGGGGAAGAAAGTTCCCCATTGACTAAAACCGCACTGGATATGTCTGTGTATAGCAGCTGTATCCAGCGACGGAAATTTGGCCCAAAACCAAAGCGGTCGAGGACCTTAAATAAAAAGGACCAGTTGACCCTGTCAAAGGCCTTCTGCTGGTCAAGCGAAATAACAAGGCAGTCAAGGTTCTTCCCATCCACGAAATCAACCAGATCCCTAAGGAGTCTGATATTATCATGTATGGACCTCCCCCTGACGCCACAAGTTTGAAAGGGACCTATGATGTCGGGCAAAACTTTGCCCAAACGCAAACATAGAACCTTTGACAGGATCTTGTAGTCAACATTAAGAAGGGAGATGGGACGCTTGTTTTTTGGGTCAAGCGGATCTCCCTTCTTTTCTAAAAGTGTGATGACTCCCAAACGTTGGGAATCACCTAAAATGTTAAGATTAAAAGCACAACGAAAAACCCCGAGAAGATCGTGGCCCACCAAGTCCCAAAAAGTCACATAGAACTCTTTGGGGAGGCCGTCACAACCTGGGGTCTTACCGTTGGCCATGCTACGTAAAGCCGCATCGAGCTCGGAAAGCCCAAGTGGGCTCTACAAGTCGACACGGCTCTCTTCATCTATGCGAGTAGACAAAGAGCTAAGGAAGGGAGATTGTAATTCAACCTCCACGGGCTCTTCAGTAAAAAGATCAAGATAAAAATCTCGATAAACGTTAGTAACTCCCTCAGCAGAGTCAATGACGTTTCCGCCAGGGCCTCGTACTGAGGAAATGAGTTTCTTCCGAGCCCGGGAGGTCTCGAGTTGATAAAAAAAATTTGGACGGCTTCTCCCCTTCATCGAGGTCCCGTACCCGCGAACGGATCCGAGCCCCCTCCGCTTCAAAGTCGTCCAGTTTTTCTAATTCTCCCTTCAGAAAATCATGCCGGGCAAGTACAGCAGGGCTGCACTGTCCGGCATTTAATTTGGAAATGGAAGATTGCAGGGAAGCCAAAAGTGACTCCCTACACTTCCGCCTTTTCTTAGCCAAGCGGCAAGAAAAGGAAATAATAAAAAACTTAATACGGGACTTCCTCCCACCAGAGAAGTTCATTATCGAACCCCTCCTTGAGAGTCCGCCAGCCTGTATAAGCAATACGAAAATCCCTTTGAAAGTCAGCATCGGCAAGGCCATGTATAAGAACGTTGGGACGGGTTTAAAGACCGCCAACAGTCTTTTAAAGAAATATCGGACATGAGTCGACTCAGCTCATTGGCCCCGATCCCACAAGATGTGGAATCAGAACCACGACGGTCGAGCTCAATGTCTAACACACAATTGAAATCCCCTGTTAAAATAACAGGAAAGTTACCCGTCAAAAAAGAGCCTAATTCCGTGAAGAAAAGACGACGTGCCCTGGGATTGGAAGGGGCGTAGACTGTACACAGCCTAACACCCCCGCCTCCCCCAGAACCACGCAAAATACCAGAGACGATTCTCCCGTCAGAATCAACGGAAGAATCTGAAAAAACAAATGGGCTTCCAGCAGGAAGAATAATAGTACCACAAGAGGAAGATGTACCAAAACTGGCAAACATCTTCCCCTTCCACTCCGTCTGCCAAGAAACCAAGTCATTTGTAGAGGAGATATGACACGCTTGAAGACAAGAAATGTCATACCCCTACATAAATCAAAAATACGTCTTCTCTTCACGGAATCACGCATCCCATTCACATTTAGTGAAAAGGATGGAGATCATGAGCACTGTTTTGAATTAAAAAAAAACACACATTACGTGGGGGCACTCTCCGGAGGCCCCAGGGCGTGTCCCCTAGTGGGGGCACCCCCCTGAGGGTCCGAGGGGTGTCCCCTAGGTTTTCTTGGAGCAGGGATTGGTTTAGGACAAGTGTCCTTAACCTCCTCCTGTTCCATTTCCGACTCTGAAGAAGAGTCGGATAGATTCTTCCCCTTTACAGGGGTGGCCCGTTTCGCCAGGGTTTTTGGCCCGGTGGAAGAGTCAGAATCCGAAGAGGAACGATTCCTCTTCTTCTTCTTTCCCTTACCACCCGCGACCTTAAACGGGTGGACCTTGTCGGATGCCGCCGAGTGACACCCTGGCTCATCACAAGCCAGGGTTGGGCGGGTGTTAACGCCCGTGCAATCGGCACATCCGACAAGGCTAAAACAACTTTTGTTATCTAGGGTGCGCTTGCAGTGGAAACATTCCCACTGCAAGTCACCTGCCACCTTCTTGCATCCCAAGCAGGATGCAGGTGGCAGGCTATAGCTCGAAACAATGGGGGGATGAAGCCCCAGAAACTGTGTCCGAGTACGAAGACCCAGACGATGAAGGAGATGGGGAACTCCCTGACCCACTCGAGACCGACGAATCAGTCGGAGTGGAGTGGGAGCTCTCTTGACCTGAATTTGTACCATCGGCCGGGGCCGATGGACTATCGTCATTAGACTGATATGTGGGACACGCCGAAATGACGTGTCCCACTTCTAAACACTTATGGCAAGTGACTTTGTTACAGTCACTTGCCATATGATCTGTTTCCCCGCATCGGGCGCATGTCCGGGTCTGACCGTAGTAAAAGACCCAGGCATCACAGCCCCCGATGCGGAGAAACGTAGGTATATTTTTTTTGACACGCATTTTGTATAGCCTCGCCCCGCTGATGGTCTTGGGTTCAGGCCCATGCGTGCCAAACTTACTTGAAGTAATATCACCGTACTCGCGAAGTCTTCGCGAGACGATCCTTTCGTCAGTGAACATGTCCACATAAAGGACCGTCACTAACGAAACCTAGCTATATAGAAATATAGCTATAGGCCTATAGAAATATAGCTATCCTACTTGGATAACTATAATAGCATTCACCACTACAACTTGTAGTGGTAAAGCAAAAAATAACTGCCCAACTTCGGCAATTATCTATAATATAAATATATATACACACACACACACAACTACAACCTGTAGTGGTGCTATAACAATCACAAAAAACAGCAAAGAAATAGTACTGTACCCTGTGTAATCACAAACCCTTCGGCCGTGGTCACACAGGGAACACACAAAGGAAAAAAGGGCTACCTTCGCCCTTACACAAAAGACTACAGAAAAAGAATCCCGAGGTAACAAAGCCGAACTTTACGCTCTGTTTCCCCGGGCTAATAAGTGTACAGAACCCTGTGTAACTACCAACCCTTCGGCCGCAGTCACACAGGGAACACACAAACGGAAATAAAGGGCGAACTTTGCCCGTACAAAGTCCAACAGCAAAGAACCCCGAGGGAACAAAGCTAAATCTTTATGCTCCGTTTCCCTGAGGCAAACAACAAATTATTGTACCCTGTGTAAACACCAACCCTTCGGCCGTGGTCACACAGGGAACACACAAAATAAAAAAAGGGCTAACCTCGCCCTTACAAAAAGAGATTCAGAAATAGAAAACCCGAGGGAACAAAGCCGAACTTTACGCTCTGTTTCCCCGGGCAAAAAACAGTATTGTACCCTGTGTAACCACCAACCCTTCGGCCGTGGTCACACAGGGAACACAAAAGAAAAAGAGGGCTAACTTTGCCCGTATACAAGTGTTCAAACAAACAAAGGAAAAGAAAGGGAGTCAACGGCTCACTGAACTCAATGGAACAGTGAGCCGCAACGAAGAAAGATTGTGCAAAATAACAAAACTTAAAGCAGTACTTGAGTGCACGCAAAAAATAAACTAGACTTATAAGTTGCTTAAAGCAACAGTCGTGAACAATTTCACCAAAGAAAAGGCTAGAAGACTGGTGTAGAAGTCAGCGATCACAAAACAGCACGGCAATATATCTTAGCCATTAGGCCGAGAAGCGATACTCACAAAATCCCACGAGAAAATTCCCCCTCGTCCGTTCAGCACGGTTCGTATATTATTGTGAAACAGGCATGGTCAAGAAATAACTCAAGGTGGCGCTATTGCAAAAATACCACTCGACAAAACAAACACCGGCCGGCAGGTACAGGTGGCGACATTCCAAACCACCACAAGGCGGGCAATATTATTCTGCCATCGAAAACATTCTACCTACCCGTGGTTTTATTATACAGGGCGACTCAATAAAAAGGTAATCCACAAATAATGGGTTAATATGACCAGGTTATGAGGTTTATGATTATAAACATGATTGCATCATGAGGTAGGGGCTACTAGCTTTCCATTGATACCATCCTTGCATTCATGCGATCATGGCCGTGGTGCACCACCTTATCGTTGGTGGTCATGTTTGTGCGTCTCTGAGATCCTGCGGGCTATGCTGGCGGCAGCTTTTTAGCTACTGTTAGGGTTTCCCATGCCAGAAAGGCCTAAGGCTAGAGTCCAGACTAAGCGTGTGCCAACATGCCCCTCATGTATAAAAGGGTTGGGCAAGAGGTTGACAGCCTCTTCTTGTAAAAAACATCTAGTTACGGAAACTGATAACTTTGAAATCTACCCACTGGGACTGGAGGCAGCGTCTTGTTCGATACCTGAGGATCCATTCTTAAGTTGGACGGAGAGAGGTGTGAACAGCATGACAGTGGATGGCCAAAGCCAAATTTTGGAAGCCTTGCACCTGAAAAGATCACTGCTCCAGCCCAAATCCCAGCTGAACGTGGGCAGCTGGAATGTAAGAACAATGAATGACATTGGCAAAACTGAACAAATTATTAAAGAAATGAACTCTTATAAACTCAATATACTTGGTATTAGCGAAACACACTGGACCGGCTTTGGCAAACTCTTTACTGACACCGGAGAAACTATCCTCTTCTCAGGACGCGATGATGGCTTACATAGAGATGGAACAGCCCTCATATTAGACAAGACATCAACAAAAAGCTTAATTAACTGGAAACCTATCAATGAAAGAATCATCATGGCAAGATTTCACTCAACATTTGTTAAATTGACAATCTTACAATGTTACGCACCAACCAACAACTCTGAGTTAGATGACAAAACAGAGTTCTACGATCAATTAACAAGACTGATAAATGAAACCCCAAAACATGACATGTTATTAGTGATAGGAGACATGAATGCAAAAGTTGGATCGAATAACGTTGGACTCGAACGTGTAATGGGTCAGCATGGCATAGGCGCAATGAATGAAAATGGAGTGCTCTTCACTGATTTTTGTGGCGAAAATGAACTGGTCATTGGTGGAACAATATTTCCCCACAAAGACATCTATAAACTCACTTGGAATTCACCTAACAACAGAGATCAAAACCAGATTGACCATATTGCTATTAATGGAAAATACAGAAGTTCATTGCATGACGTCAGGGTGTATCGAGGTGCTGACGTCTACTCTGACCACCACCTGGTTGTTGCAAGGATTAAACTCAAACTAAGACAGAGTATGAAACGTAAAGAACAATGCATTAGATTTAACTCAACCAAACTCAAAACGCGCCACATCAAAGAAAATTTCATCTTAAGCATCCAGAACAAATTCGAAGCTCTCAAAGATGAACTTAATGACGTCTCAGTAGATGAGCATTGGGATGCCATATCAAACACATACAAAGAAGCTAGCAAAGAAATACTAGGATCAAATAAAAAAGAATGCAAGGAATGGATAAGTGGTGATTCATGGAAACTAGTGAACGAAAGGAAGAACATTAAAATCTCAATTGACAATGCCAAATCTACCAGACTTAAAAACAGACTCCAACGAGACTACAAAGAGAAAGATAAACAAACCAAAAGAAGTCTACGTAAAGATAAAAGAACATTCATTGACAATCTAGCCACACAAGCCGAAGAAGCATCAGCACGAGGAAACATGAAAACTCTATACAGCATCACAAGAAAACTCTCAGGAAAAAGCAATAGTCAATCACACCCAATCAGAGACAAAACTGGCAAACTGTTAACAAATGAATCTGAACAATTATCCAGATGGAAAGAGCACTTTGAAGAAGTACTGAACAGACCTCCTCCAAATCAACCTGTCACAGAAAATCCACCTGATACATTACTTGATATAAATATATCACCTCCAACCAAAGACGAAATTTCCAACATTATCAATAAACTACCTAACGGAAAAGCTCCAGGATTTGACGGAATCTCATCAGAAATGCTCAAAGCTGATACAGACACAACTGCAGGTCATTTGCATAAACTCTTCACTAAAATTTGGGATTCAGAGACCACACCAAGCGAATGGAACAAAGGCATAATAGTAAAAGTGCCTAAAAAAGGTGATCTTTCCATCTGTGGGAATTACAGGGGAATTACTCTCCTATCTACATCAAGCAAGATACTCACCCGACTACTCATTAATAGAATGTCACCTATTGTTGATGGTATACTTAGAAAAGAGCAGGCAGGCTTTCGCACAGGAAGACGATGTACAGATCACACCTTCATTCTTAGGAATATTATTGAACAATGTAATGAGTGGCAACGATTCCTTCTCATTAATTTCATAGACTTTGAAAAAGCTTTTGACAGTGTTCATCACGAAAGCCTATGGTCAATTCTTGCATACTACGGAATACCTAACAAACTGATAAATATCATCAAGCAACTGTATTTGAATGTAGAATGTTGCATTTCTGATAATGGCAATCTCTCAGAATGGTTTAAAATAAAATCAGGCGTCAAACAAGGATGTGTACTATCTGGATTCCTTTTCTTGCTAATAATATACTGGGTCATGAACAAAACAACTCAAGAGGAGCAAAGAGGCATACGATGGAATTTCATGAACCAACTGGATGATCTTGACTATGCAGATGATATTGCACTCTTTTCACACAGCACAAAGCAAATGCAGGACAAAACAGACATACTGGGCAAATTTGCTAGCCAAACAGGTCTGAAAATCAATGTCAAGAAGTGCAACATTATACGTCTAAACAACCGATCCAAC
Source organism: Zoroaster sp. YZ-2022 (assembly GCA_029582265.1). Taxonomy (NCBI): domain Eukaryota; kingdom Metazoa; phylum Echinodermata; class Asteroidea; order Forcipulatida; family Zoroasteridae; genus Zoroaster; species Zoroaster sp. YZ-2022. Next base: position 521,415 of record CM055835.1, on the reverse strand, counting down.
ACACCAATCACCATCTATGATTCAAACATAGAAGACACTGACAAATTTACATACCTAGGGCACTGTCGTCAATAATACGGGTGGCAAAGATTTTGATATAATATCTTTGATTGGTAAAGCCTGTAATGCATTTCACCAGCTAATAAATATTTGGAACTCTCAAGTTTATAGCCATAAAACAAAACTGAAGATCTACTACAGCAGTTTTAAGTCGGTTCTCCTGTATGGTTGTGAAACATGGAGATACACAAAAGTGACTTCCAAAAACTGAACTCATTCCACAACACATGCCTTAGAAAAATAATGAAAATATTCTGGCCAAACAAAATCTCAAATACTGACTTATATATAGCCACAAGACAACAGAACATTGAAGATGAGATTGCCAAAAGAAGGTGGACATGGATAGGCCATGTCTTGAGAATGGATACCAACAGTGACCAGAGCATCTCTCTTACATGGACACCAAAAGGAAAGAGAAAGCAAGGTAGACCAAAAACAACATGGAGAAGATCTGTTTTGAAAGAAAGAGACTCCCTTGGATGGAAAAACTGGGCAGATGCAAGGCAGTGTGCCCAGGACAGAGGAAAGTGGAGGAAGAAGATATCAGCCTTATGTGCCACAAGGCACGAAGAGGATAAGTGAAGTGAAGTGATTCATGCGATCACACATCACTGAGCACCATTGTCTTGAAAATGGAACATCAAATTCCAAAATGTGCAGGTTGGTGAATAATGGGCCCAATGGGCAAACATCCAGAGGAATTGGGCTCATATCCAAACAGAGACAAGATACGTACCGGTAGGTTACAGGACACACATTTAAATGATTGAAAGAAAACATATCTTATTCATGATAATGATTTTATTTGATAAGATCAAATAAAAGTCAACATTCTGCGCAATGACCCAGCTATGGTGAGAAGAGCTGTGCAAGACATGCATCGTTGCTGTGGACTTTGTGTGGAGAGAGGAGGTGGACATGTGGAAGGTGTTGGTGCCTAAAGGGTTAATGATCTTATCAAATAAAATCATTATCATGAATAAGATATGTTTTCTTTCAATCATTTAAATGTGTGTCCTGTAACCTACGTATCTTGTCTCTGTTTGGATATGAGCCCAATTCCTCTGGATGTTTGTCCATTGGGCCCATTATTCACCAACCTGCACATTTTGGAATTTGATGTTCCATTTTCAAGACAATGGTGCTCAGTGATGTGTGATCGCATGAATGCAAGGATGGTATCAATGGAAAGCTAATAGCCCCTACCTCATGATGCAATCATGTTTATAATCATAAACCTCATAACCTGGTCATATTAACCCATTATTTGTGGATTACCTTTTTATTGAGTCGCCCTGTAGAACATCTACACGTGTACGTCTGCAGTACGTATGTGTACATATTCATACGTATGTTTACATATTTACATATTATTGCCTGGCTAGCTGGCTGTGCGTATTATACTGCCACGCGCGTCAACAATGGACATATGCCCACGTACGTATGTGCGCGTACATATATATATGCACATGCAGGCACCTACATTGTACATAGAAACCAGGAGCGTGTACAGTATTACCGGTTGTCTCGAGTTCAAGTCAAAACAATGCAATGTCAGTGTGATGCGCAGTTAGCCTCGCTTTCACTTCAATTCAATCGTGCATATTTTGCCCCCTCATAATTTATAACTTACACGACCCTCATAATCAATAAAAGATTATACAATACTATGATTGCAATAATTGCCCCCTCATAATTTTTAAGGAAAAATCTATGCAGATATGTCGAAAGAAATAAAGAAATAAATAATGTTGTCATTATTTTCTTCACTTTTTAGCGGGTCGCTTTGTTTTTAATTTTGGACAGACAAATCAAAACCGGGCACATCCCAAAAACTAAACGGCAATTTCCGATTGAAATGTTGAAATTTTTTTAAAATAGGTGTTTTACTTTCATCAAATAAAAAGACAGGGTGAGGGGGTGAACAAGGACATGGCCGTAAATTCATGACATAATTTCGATGGGAAAAAATTAATAACAAGTCAAATACACGGCAGATGCATACATTTTGACAGTAACGCATTTGGAAACATTATTTTTGTCCTTATTGGAAGTAAGAATAGTCATATAAATTTAAATTCCAATTCACAAGACTCCTGCCAACAAGCGTTCATTTTAATCTTGAAAAAAAAAAACATGTTTTATTTTATTTGTGTAGAAACCGAATCCGCTACGTAGTTTGCCTCTTTTTTGCGAGAAGCTGAACTGAAACTTGATTCATTAAAGACCACGGATTTGTACTTGAACAAAATGTTTCCAGTCGCGTTGCGTTCCAAACGTTTGTTTTGGGTTTTGGTTGTTGTTTTGTTTCTCAATGGTGACCATGACATATGGCTCCAATGGAAAACACGCATTGACAGTTCCGAAATATGAATATTATCATCTCCACCTTGCATGATATATTATTAAAACATCACAACATTTCAAGTGCGCCCTCTAGTGACCAGAAATATCACTTAAAATTTACAAAATATGTTAGCAATCAGTTTTTCAATATTTCACGTATTTTATTCTTATTTACTTTCTTATTTATTTATTTATTTACTTACATATATTTATTTACATATATTTACAAACGCTAACTCGTGCTTGTGATCAATCTCTCTTTGGATAGTGTGTTGGCTCCGTAAGAGCCGTTGGTTTTGTTCGTGAAGGGAGCCTGCATCCGAGTGCTGGATTTGGCGGTCTTCTTGGGAAGTAGAACGGCCTGGATGTTGGGAAGAACACCACCCTGGGCAATTGTGACCCCACTGAGCAGCTTGTTCAACTCTGATTGATTCTGGTCTTCTTGTTGTCACGAGCGGCATTGCCAGCCAACTCCAAGATTTCTGCAGTTAAATACTCCATGACCGCCAAATAAACCGGAGCTCCAGCACCGACCCGCTCGCCGTAGTTGCCCTTTCGGAGGAACCGGTGAATTCGACCCACGGGGAATTGTAGTCCGGCCCTGGAAGACCGAGTCTTGGCCTTGCTTCTGGCTTTACCGCTCTTTCCACATCCAGTCATATTGGAAATTGAAGAGAGAGAACCAAGTAGACCATGGAAAAGTTTTTCAGCTGGTGATCGGCGTGAGTGGCCCTGAGATAATTCGTGAGGCTACTTATGGCATTTGGAGGGATCCATGAAGACGCGTGCAGCAACCAATCATGTTGCTTCTCGCATGGATGCACTCAGAGAGTGGCGCGGTAAGAGTGGCACCGGCAGAGATGCAAGATGGACGCCGGCGTCGATCGGTCATTCACACAGAAATTAGCCGAAGGTGTCTATGTCAAAAAAAATATATATCTATACCCCTGGCAGTGTGTGTGTACGCCTACCAGCCGACCGCACGTTTCCATCACTAACTGAAATTGCACCGAAAAAAAGTCTTATTTCATCTACATGTACTTATCTCATACAAAACCATGTTTACTGGCTAGGGGTGACGATATTGAATTTTTTGATATGCGATTATCAACGGCCATGATGCGATATAGGACAGATTAAGTGCATACTTAATCAGGTTTATGGAACACGGGAATCCTGCGACCATCCCTTACAGTGTTGTTTACAAACAGTAATACAAAGTGCAGCATGGTTATACAATGCGATCCCTGAGTATCCAGGGTCACGGTGCGGTTTGTCATCATTGGCCCTAGTGAACCGCGCCACAACGCCGTCGCCTCTGGTTGGTGGAAAGTTCCCTACATAGCAACAGCATAGTCTGTGTGCCTAACTCACATCTTTAGCTTCGCCATTACTGCAACCAGTACTAAAACCAACGACAGCTTGTTGTTTTTCATCATCAAACCGTTTGCGTTGTTGTTTTCATCATCAAAACGTTTGCTTTTTACGCTGCAAGGAGGGGGTTTTGCTCTCGCTGCAGATATTGTTTTGTCACGACCCACTGCCTGCCAGAACCTTTCACAAGTTCAACGTCTTTCAAGGTGAGTTTTTGTCTGCCGTGTTTTTGAGTGTTAGATTGGGGTCGTATGCATGCAGGCTTATTTAGGCTAACTACATGCCCCCGTGTGTAACGTTAGTTGCAGTATGGTGTATTTTAGGTCGCTGGATGCTACACATTGCAGTTTCTCTCGTGGGCCATTCCTTTGTTAGAAGGCTTCGGGATGCTATAAGAGGTCAAAAAGATTCTTCATTTAAGGCCAATTTTGGGATTGAGAATGTGCATATTCAATGTTTGTCGTGGAGGTTGGAAGTTACGGAACATTCAGAATAACATCGACAGTGGTCGCGCAAGCCCCCAATATTGTGATTTTACAATGCGGTACTAATGATTTATGTACATGTAGCAGTGCACTGTCACTAGTGAATGCATTGCTTAACACGGCGTCAAGAATTCGGCTCACATCCGGAGCTCAAACAGTTTTTGTTTGTCAACTGTTGCACAGAAGTAAAGTCGGAAAGAAGTACCTCAGGTCTCCGGAGGAATTGAAAACATTCAACAAAAATGTGGATCAAGCTAATTCATTTTTAAAGATTTTGAGTGCAGAACACACAGGTGTTAAGTACTGGAAACACAAAGGCTTGTCCCGCTCCTGTGGCACGTTACTTTGCTCTGACGGCGTACATCTTTCTTCGAGAGGACAGTACAAGTACTATAAGCCCCTACGTGGTGCAATTCTTTTTGGCATGAGGCAATAATTTGTGTGGTTGTGTCAAGTTTGTTCAATCAATTTATAGGGCTTTTTCAGCCTATTTTGTTTAGACAGTGAGCAATGCGTCATACCTTTTACTGGTCCAGCAGGGCATTTTGTTGTAATTTTCTTTAAAAAAAACAAACCGCTGTGACCGGGGAGCTGTAAAAGTTGTTTTCAACTAGGTTCCAGGTTGTCGTGAGCACACTGTTTATTTGTTTTGTATGTACATGGACATGGCAATTGTACTTCGGCCCTGTCGGGTTTCGGCCCTGTTAGTCGGTGAGCAATGCGTCATACCTTTTACTGGTCCAGCAGCGTATTTTGTTGTAATTTTCTATAATAATAAAAAAAAATAAAAAAATAAAAAACCGCTGTGACCGGGGAGCTCTAAAAGTTGTTTTCAACTAGGTTCCAGGTTGTCGCTAAGCACACTGTTTGCATTGTACATTGCAGTTTTTGCAATTGTACGTTTTGAGCGCTTTTTGGCCCATTGTGGCTGTTGGGTTTCGGCCCTGTAATGAGCATGTGCTCTCTTTGTTGTTCCAACTCTTTTTGAGTTGATGTTGTTGCCCAATATTGGGCTAATTTTATGCGCTCAGGGGTTTTTCCCCTTTATTATTGTCATATTGGATATGTGTGTTTTTGCTCACGTAATGGAGCTGTTATGGTTTTTATGTCATAGTCATTTGACTATGGCCAAGGAGTCCTAAACAAAAAACAAAGGTTTGAGGCAGATACTGCTTTTGAAGTTTAATTTGTTTCAGGATGCCCAGTGAAGGAGCAAGTGGGAAGCGCCGGTCCAAAAGGCAGCCACAAGGAGTGAGCAAAAAACATAAAACTAATGAACAGCATCATAATGGCTCAAAAACTGGATAGTGGACCAGCTGCCAATGGTGCTGCGACTGCTACCCCAGAAGTACCGAACAACAGCGGTGTGGAAGCAGCGGTTACCGCAGCAGTGATGAGTGCAATGAAATCGCACATTCGTGACGTGGTTCAAATAGAACTGAACAAACTGGTGCCATCATACCTGCAACAAAGCAGCAGTACGTCACAGGTGCTTGAGCAGAGTGCACCGGTTCTTGCAGTGGGGTCTCATACTGTTCAACCCCAAACCGTTACACAGCGTCCTTCAACGTGGACGCCTCAGAACCCTGGCTGAGGTAACTTCACTCCAGTGGGTGTTGCAACCAACACGCCCATTTACAACACAGACACGACTCACGGTAGCAACACAGAACAAGGAGTTTCAGCATCCAGTTTTGGGCATGGGCCAAATCCGGTGAGTGTGGCATCGGCAGCTTCGGCTTCAGCAGGGATCGGGCAGGGGCCGCTTCCTGCTGGGTCGGTAATTGATGTCGGTGGGACACTCAGTCGTTGTACAGCATCAGGTGGGTCAGTAGATATGATTGCTTCAACCCCTTTTCTGCACCTTTGCACTTAGATTTCGCTGTCAGCCAAGAGCTAAAAAATAAGATCTGGAACAACGAATTTGTTGATTTTGGTGATTTGCTCCACCCTGTGCAAATGGCCCAAACAAAATTGGCGGTACAAAGGGATTCAAACGGAGAGAATTCTCTCTGTCTTATTCAAGGGGGGAAAAGCTCCCCAAATCTTTGAATGAATGGATTTCGGCCTTTGCTATTTTCACAGCAGTGTACACGTGTAAATTTTCAAACGAGGTTGGGCAGCTTTTGAAATATGGTGAGCTCATTCGTCAAATTGCAGGTGATGATGGGAATTTTAACCTGTACGATGTTACTTTCCGTAAACTTCGTCAAACAATGTTTCTTCCCTGGGACTGTTTTCACACTGAGCTCTATCTGAAGTCAATCCGGAGTGGACACAAATTTTCACTGGGCATTGCAACCACAAGTCTCCCATCATGGGGAGCAAACAAACGGGCATTTCGTTCCCCCTCTGATTCATCCCCATTACCCGTGGGTTTCTGCTTCCGGTTCATTCGTGGTCAACACTGCGAAGGGCTTTGTGGTTTCAAGCATGAATGTCCAAAATGTCATGGAAACCATGTCCCAGATCGGTGTGGGCATAGATCACAATCTTCCCAACCTAGATATTTTGGCAGGGGAGCATATCTCAAATCAACATTGGCCGCTAGGGGCCAACGGCAGCTCTACTCAAAATCTCCTCAATTCAATTCAATTCAATTCATTTTATTCATCATGTGACACATGAAATTTGTTATCCTTTGTACAGCAGTAAACATTTCTTTAAAATATCAATAAAATACACACATTGCACAATAGTAATAAAAACAGAAAACAAAAATGTTTTCTAAATTTACAAAACTTAATAAAAAGATTTTATCACCCCGACTAAACTAAATGGAATAGGCAAATTATACAAATTTCAGGAGCCAGATAGACAAAGTATACAACAATACAGAAACAATGATAAATGGTAAATGGCGAAGGAAAAACAAAAGTACAATAACAAATTAAAAAACCCATGCGCTACATGCCCCCCCCCCCCGAAGGAAAACAAAAGTACAATAAAAACAACACATTAGGTACATGCCCCCCCCCCCCCCCATAAAACAGACCTAGGTGCACTAGGAAACCAAAAGCCAAGTGGCAACAAGGCACACAAACCATTATCTACTAAATTTACAGTTAAAATTGTATATGGCATTAGGTAAACAAGAATTTTTAAACCTGTTTGTTTTAAGGTTTAATTGACGAATTCTACCCGATTTATTTATAGCAATCAGCGGGTTAAGAGGATGTGTATTGTCAGACAAAATACAATTGAACTTATTCATGAGACTAGTTTGAACCAACTTATGAAGACCTTCGGTATCGTCACCTATAATCCTGCCAGCATGTTTCACAATGCGTTCTAGTTTCTTACGATTGATAACAGTGAGAGAATTAAACCAACTGATAGCGCAGAAAGTAAGCAATGATTGAATTGTACTCTGGTAAAACAGTTTTAAAACCCGGGTATTTACATTAAAACATTTCAGTTTCCTTACAAAGTGTAACCGTTGATTGGCTTTTTTGTAAACTTTTGTGGTGTTAGAATTCCAGTTTAGTTGACTATCAACCACAGTACCAAGGTACTTGTATTCATTTACTACTTCAACGGACACATCGTTAAGTTTAACAGGTTGCATAGTTTGTTTGTTTGTTCTTTTGAAAATTAAAAACAATTTCTTTAGTTTTTTGTACATTAATTATTAAGTGATTTTCAACACACCAATTAACAAACAGATCAATGTTGTTTCTATAATCCAGTTCATTATTGTTAGCTATCAATCCTGTCAGGACGGTATCGTCAGCGTATTTAATCAGAATACATGAGTCATTTTGCACTTTAAAGTCACTTGTAAACAAGGAAAACAAAAGGGGCGATAAAACATAACCTTGGGGAACTCCAGTACTCAAATGTGTAACGTCGGAGCTAACACCACTTACTCAGGAAGGACAAAAGGGAGGTGCAGGAGGGGGACGGGAACAACATATCCCTGGTCAAACCTACAACTCCAGTAAATAAAGAAAAGTTGTTAAAAATGGTTAAAAGGTTATGGCACTGACACCGTTCGGTATTTGTTAGATGGGTTCACTTTTGGCTTTAAGTTAGGTTTTACTGGGGAAAACAAAGTAAGGGTTTCTAAGAATTTAAGGTCAGCATTGGAAAATCCATCAGTGGTTTTAGAAAAACTACGAATAGAACTCAAACATGATAGGATTGCAGGACCATTTCCAGCTGTCCCATTACCCAAGTTTTGCGTGAGTCCTATTGGGTTGGTTCCTAAAAAACAAGCAGGTCAATTTCGTATAATTCATCATTTGTCGTACCCTGAAGGAAATTCTATTAATAGTGGAATTCTGGATGCAACTGTACATTATGCATCAACTGATAAGGCAATCAGCCTCTTACGTCAATTTGGCCCAAACTGTTCACTTTCTAAAGTCTGCTTTCAAGATTATACCTGTTCATCCAAGGGATCATAACTTATTAGGTTTTAAGTGGGATGGGCAGTTTTACTACGACAAAACTTTACCCATGGGCTGTCGTTCCAGCTGCGCTATTTTCGAAAAATTTAGCACAGCAGTTGAATGGATAGCTAGGAAGAAACTGGGAATTTCTGGCATGGTGCATATTCTTGATGATTTCTTGATTATTGCTCCTCAGTGTGTAGATGGGAAAAAACATCTTACACAATTTCAAACACTTTGCAATAGTCTCGGAATCCCCCTAGCACCATAAAAAATAGGACCACCTACGTCCTGCCTTACATTTGCAGGTATTGAGTTAGACGCAGTGGCGATGGATGCGCGCTTACCCCATGACAAAATAGAAAAGGTAAGGCAGGCTATTGACAGTGTATCAAAGAAAAGCAAAATCACTCTGAAGGAACTCCAATCAATTATTGGAATTCTGAATTTCGCCTGTAAAGTGGTTGTCCCAGGGCGTGCTTTTCTACGAAGGTTGATCGACTTAACGATTGGAGTTTAAAAAAAATCATATCATCACATTCGTATAAATGCTCAAGCGAAAGCTGATTTAAGCACATGGCTTTTGTTTCTGCATTTTAATGGAAAGGCATTCTTTCTCAGTGACCAGTGGCTTCCAGCCAAAGCCCTACACTTGTATACTGATGCAGCGGGCTCAGTTGGCTACGGGGCAGTTTTGGGAGGTCAGTGGTTTTATGGTGTATAGCCAAAAAACTGGATCAATGATAATATAACCCTGAAAGAGTTTTTCCCCCCATAGTCACAGCCGTGCGAGTCTGGGCTTTGCACCTAGCGAACCAACGGATTATGTTGCATACAGATAACTTGGCGTTAGTGCACATCATCAATTCAACCACTTCTAAGGAAGCCAAAGTTATGACGCTTGTTCGCCAGTTTGTCGTTCACTGCATGCTGCATAACATTCAGTTTAGAGCTGTACATGTCCCAGGTCACCAAAATATTCTAGCCGATAAATTATCTCGCCTGCAGGCAGATACTTTCAAAATGCTAGCGCCATGGGTGGAGGACAATCCAATACCGCTGCCAGCCGATCTACAGCCACAGAATTACTTCCCCAGCTCTTGACACTTCTGTCTGCATCAATGGCTCCAGCTTCTTGGAGGACTTATGGAAGAGCTCTATATGTCTTGGTTGATTTCCTAGGGCAGTTCGGGTTTACCAAAACGCTCCCACTTCCCCCTATTGTAATTGCTATGTTTGTAACGCATTTACATAAGTGTAAATATGCAGCAAGTACCGTTTTGACATATGTCTGCCGTAAGTTTTCTTCATAAATTGTATAGTATGCCAGATCCTGTTCATACATTTATTGTACAGAAGGCAGGGAACGATTTCGTTTAAAAATTTTGCATAGCAAAACTGCGATGCAAAAATTTAATTTGCATAGCAAAATAATTTTTTGTATAATCTGTGAATTTTGTGTAGCAAATTTAAAAATGCTTAAAATTACAGTATTAGTGTGCATAGGTAAAGTTTTTTTTTTTAAGGCTTTGCTGTGGTTTGGTTCATAATATGAATGTCCAAATTTTACCAGAAATAATAATGTTTAGTGTCCAGAAATTGAGCCACAGGTGGTAAAAAACTCACGTGTAACTATTTTCGCCAAATTGCAGCCATTCATGAAAGTTAGTCCTCCGTCCATTTTCTTTTTTGTTTACATTATTATATCGATCGCTAAAACAGAGGCAATATCATGAAAACAAATTACCGACTGCGACATGTTCGGGTGCTTTTCAAAGTGAATTTCGCCGAGTGTAACGTTACTTTGTGGTATGATCAAGCTTGATTTGATTATTAAAATTCGTCAGGAAAATGAGTGATTGAAAGCGTGATCGTATTGTGCGCTGAAATGATTCTAAATCTCACCACTATATATATATATATATAATTATAAACGAATGCTCATTTTGTTAATTTTCAAAAACTTATAAAACGAAGTTAGTAACGTTTCTAGAGTTCCTTTGTTGAATACAGCCGTAGTGATCGTATGAAAGCGCACATGTGAACTGAACACGGTACGTGTAGACCTATAGGGGGTGGCTCAATTGCTCAATGTTCCAAACCCCAATTAAACTCGGGAGAAGAAAAAATAAACACGTGCGAAACTAAAAAAAACTGGGCGGTTACGGTTGCGTGTTTTCCATTTCGGGAATTTCGCCCGTAGTTAATTCATCAGCAGAAAAATATTGAATGCACATAGAATAAAATTGAGGATAAAACCTTTACGGATTGCTGGAAAATAAAGTTGCATGTCCGGATGTACATAGGTTTTTACCTATGTGCACGTGCTTACTGTTGCATCAATTAACACCATCGCGTTGTGAAGTCATCGTTGACCACGGACGTACCTCCCGGCGTCGTATGGACACATGGAAACAAACCCAGTCGGGACGGATAGCTTGATATTTTTTGGTCGGAAATATACATGTAAACGTTATTTCGGGAAAGGTTTGTGAATATGATTTCAAAAATGTTTATAAATCTGTCGAAATTTGTATCGCAAAATCTGCGATGCATTGTTTGAAATTGCATCGCAGATTGTCCAAATTACGTCGCATTTTGCGTTGCGATACAGGGCAAATCGTTCACTGGAAGGCCATAGCAGGTGTTCAGAAGTTAAAGCCTCAATTTGGTCTCAGACTGCCAATCTCCCTCTCAGTGCTCCATCGGATTACTGCAGCTCTTGGCAAATGTTCACTAACTTCGTATCAAAGAAACATGTACAAAAGCGTGTTTCTGCTGGCTTTTGCCGCATTTTTACGAGTTGGGGAAATGTGCGTTTCAAATACGAACACAGAAAATATTTTAAGGCTAAACAATATTCATGAGTGTAAGGAAAATGGTGGGCTGAGTTTGTTTTTCTCCCGTTTCAAACATTCGCAAGGCAGGCAGGATTGCGAGGCAGAATAACGAGTACTGCCCGGTCAAAGCATTGCGGTGTTATTTAGACAGCAGGAAATCCTTTCAGTCAGTCTATCTATACTGCTGGCCGAGTGGCAATCCGGTCACTAGACGGGAATTTGCACAGGTTCTCCGGTCAACACTAATTTTTATTGGGCTTGATCCGTTTTTGTTTTTGTTTTTTGTTTTTTTTTTTTAACACAAAGGACACAGTTTTAGGATAGGGGCGGCATGTCATGCGACATCTTTAGGTTTCTCTGACGCTCAGATACGTGAAATGGGAAGATGGAAATCCGGTGCATTTAAAAAGTACATCCAGCTTTAATGCGCACAAGTGCTTTGCCAGGTCTGGTTGTGTCGTTCTTGCCATGAGCATTCGTTTGTTTTTGTGGGGTGTCGCCCCATGCTGGGGCGACTTGTGGCGTGTTTTCCCCTCAAAAACAGTAGATTAAGTTATATAAGTATTTCAGTGTAGCCATTTGTTTAAACTGAGGTTTATAATTATTGTTATTGTTATGAAAATGTGTTAATTTACAGTTAGAGTGGTTTTGGAGGTCAAGGCTCACACCAGAGTTTACATGAATTTGATTCAGATGAATATCCATTTAGTCGTTGTTAACCAATCAATAATAGTTAAAGGAATACAGTTTCCCGAAAATGTGGTCAACATTTTATTGGGACAAGCATATATGTACAATAACTGTTTTTCAATGTATATGTATGTCACAGAGTGATATTAGTTCAAACGAATTTACTCTTTAAAAATTCATTTTGTATAAACAAGACTTTAATTTGCGGGGACCAACATTTATGTGTTTGTCAGAGTAACAAAAATATTTTCCTTGTGGCCGCCGCGCCCAAGAAATTCTTTAAGACGGGCGAACCGTTCATTGCGTTGTAGATTGGTTTTGCTTTGTATAAATTTGAATACTGAATATGTATAAAGTAGCCCAGTGGAGATTACAACAAAAAGCATTGCTTATTAGATATGCATAGTGGCGATATTTCTGGGGTGTGAAAAAGGGATAGGAATGGTGGAGGGGATTGGTGTTGAGAAATTTCCGAGGAGAGGGCAGACGCCGGCCTCGACGGGTTCAATAAGAGTTTTCGTTTAAATTTCGGCCAAAGGAGAGGGCATTTTAAAAGCCAGCCAGAGGCATGTGAAAAGCTAATGAGAGTTTTATCCTTGAAACCTGTGCGTTGAAATTGAACTGGTGACGAAGAGAGAAAACCAGGAGTCCACTAAATTCCTGTAAGTTTGTTATTATTTATGTATAAATTTACTATGTTATTAGAGTGGGAACTGTGTTAACCCCAAATAATCTAACTTTGAGTGGTAATTAAAATGTAATATGGTGCAAGCATAGCCTAGAAAGAAATTCGTGGTTAATTTGCAGGGTTTTAGTTTGGGACTGAACCTTTCCCGACTGGACCGCAGCGGCGGACCCAGAGGCGGATACAGTGCTTGGGACTGAGGGTGATGACCTGGCCGGACCGCAGCGGCGGACCGAGAAGTCGACCAACAAACGAGAGACGACGGCAGAGATCCCAAGGTGGAAGCCAGTCGTTCGACATTATTTATTTACTTATATTTGTATAAACCGTGATTGTAGGAGAATTCAGTTGTGATGAGGACCTAAGAGAAAATAATTGAGAATCCTGATTGTACTTGTGAACATAAAACCAGGGGTGTAAATAAAAACAATGTGAATAGTGTATAGAAAATCGTGTGACAGGCCAATTACTAAGTGTGACAGCGTCTTGATAGGAGCCGAGACTACCGAGGGTCCATTCTATGAGATGTACTTGGTGTAAACATTTGAATGAACAAAACATATGAAAGTTTTCAGTTTAAAAATAATTTTACAAAACAATAAATAATTAAATAAACAGGACTCCTAAACCCAAAAGAAATAATTGGTGTAAAACAACAGAGTTTCCTTTATGCGTGTTGGTCCCGTTGGTTCATAAACGATATTGTCTCGATACATTAACATTGGACACCGAAATAACTATTTTTACATGCAAGTTCTACAGGGAAATTGCATAGGTAATAAACAGTTACTCCAAACATTCGCTCCAAAACGAGCCGAATTCTTAGATTTTTGCTGCTCGGTGCCACAATCATTTCATAAAAAGAATTAATCTTGACGTCCATAAACAAACCTGTGGTTTATAAATGCACGCACAGTTCAGTGGTCATCATCCATGCTTTTATATCCCGGTATCCAACATTTGCTGAATGTGAACAACGTCATAATGTACACCAGTAACAGGAGAGTGTACCACGTGATACTAGGACTAGCCTTCAGTTGAGGCCCACACGGCAACCAGGAGCACAATGCATAAAAAAAGACCAAGCATGAAAGTAGTGACATTATGCGCGGCGGTGCCGCGTCACGATTTCAAACTGTTTTGTTTTAGTTCTTCACAGTACCGTAACTTCATTGATATT
>CM055835.1:454225-506858 GCA_029582265.1 Zoroaster sp. YZ-2022 | reverse complement strand
TTTTGGGTTTTAACTTAGTACGAAAGAATGATAGGGGCAACCCAAATCTGCATTTGTTTGTTTTTTTCTTTTGTTTGCAGTTTTTTCCGTGATTTAAAAAAAAATTAATGAGGCTAATTCGTGATTTTTGTCCTACGTTAAATTTTTCAATCCGCCCCCTAGTTTAAAAAAAAAAGATTTTAAAAATTTTATTAAAAAAAAAACTGGGGCTTGTTCAAATTTTTAAGACGTTTTATGAAAAATATTTTCAGGCTAATAGGCTCTTTAAAATTATTAATAATTATAAAATAATGTCATGACATTTACGCTGTTTAGTTTCCTCAAAAACCAAAAAGAAATTTTTTATGGATTTAATCGCAGTTTTGGGCTAACCCTTTAATGTTAAAATTTAAAAAATTAAATTAAAATTGTCCTAACGATTTGGACATTACTTTTTTTGTATGGACTTTACGTATGGACATTACAAAAGACATCCTTATATCCCCTTTTAAAACAATGGAATGACCCTAATATAAATGTAAATACAATGCAACTTTTAATCCCTCCCCTGGTTACTTTAAAAAAGATATTTAAATTTTATGACAAAAAACAAAAAACGGGAGGGTTTTCTAAATTGTTGAGACTTTTCTTTATGAAAACCCTATTTTCATGCTAAGGTTTTTTTATTCCCTCAAAAGCCAATAAGAAATTTTTGGACCATATGCAAAGCTAGTTTTGGGGAATCCTTTAATGAAAGTTTTTTAAATTAATTAAAATTGCCCTAACATCATGGACATTTTTTTCAAGCACTTCATATTATTTGAAAAAAATCACATTTTTTGAAAAAATAAAAAACAAAAAAGAGGATTAAAATTTGGGGAAATGATAATTGGAAAGGGAAAAGATAAGATAACTATGGTAAATCAAAAAGGAAAAAGATTATCTTGCGTAAATGTAAAAAAGGGGGTCATGGGGGGCGGGGTTTCAGTGAGATGCTAGGGGTTCTGGTTTCCCAAAAATGTGGGGGGGTTAAAATGGAGAGGTTCTTGAAAAAGGCAAGGGGTTCACATAATGAAAACAACGTGATAAGATGATCCATTAAAGTTGGTGTTGTCCGACAAAAATTCCAAAATGTAATTCCGCCTTCATTAACATGTAAAAAATGAAAAGTTAAAAGTTTTTCCCTAAAAGTTTTAAATGAACTTTTTTTAACAAAATAAAAAATGAGTTTTAAAAATTTGAACTTAAACTTCCTGAGTTTTGAAATTGATTGTGTTGTTCGTAAACTACTTCTGTTTTTCGTAATGTCCATGACTGTCGTTTGCAATACTCATACTCATTAATTAATTAAAACTATTTAAAAAGACATAGTATCATTTGATATTAGAACACAGGTTACAAGTATCAACACAAAACAATCAATCAAAACTTTTAATTTTTTTTTGTGACATGTAAAGTTTAAAAATAATGTCCTAAAACAAATGTCCATGACATGGAATTGCCATTATCCAAGACAGACACTTTGTATATCGATCAGTTTTTTCAGAAATAACTAAGTAAATACAATACGGGTATTTCACCAAGAGGGTTTAACATAATAAAATTGACACAGTATAATGAAAAGATCGATTTAGTATGGTTCTCTGTGTTATAAAGTTTTTATTACAATTTTTGTTAACATTTCAACAAAATAAAAATGGGTATCCAGGTATCCAAGGATTTTCCCTGATTTCGGGTATCCTGTTTCAAAAATATGCAAAAATGCACCAGATTAATTAAATAATCAAGGACTTGACTTGGTTAAATCATCACAAAATCTGTATACACACTGTCATGCACCATTTTCTTGTGTTAATCTATTTTCTTTTCAAGTAATCTTGTCATGAAGATAATAACTTTGGTAGACTTTGCTGTATGTGACCCACTCTGCCAAAACCAAAAACCCTATCGACATTTACCATAATGTAACAGCCATGAAAAGGTCAAAAACTGACCCCCAGGGACCAGGTTGAATGTCTGCAAAAGACATTTTCTCTGGGTTTTGATGGAAAAAATAAAATCCTGAAATGTTGTGGTGTTGTTAATTTTAACAATAAATTTGGAATCATGAATTGAAAATTTGTGTCCAAATTTTTAGGGTTTTGCCAAGGAAGCCAGTCACATATCCAATCACAGAAGTGGGCTGAGATTTATAATGTTACGGTCAAACTTGAACTGGAGTTTGTGGTCACATTACCAATACAAAAGAACAAACGGTTAATTTTATGCATTGATGACAGCACCAGTGTGTTGCGGGATAAACAACTCAAAATAAGTTTGAAATTTATGTTTTCTTGTTGAATGGTTCAAGAATGTTCTATTCGAATAACTATTAAAACTTGCATATATATCTACATGTACATGTATCTGCAATGACAGATAATGGTCTGATTCGTGACATGGATTGACTCCAATGTTCGGCAACACTCTGTCGTCGGATATTTTGTTTTGTTATTTACAACGACATTCCTTATAATGATACATTATCAATTCTTTTCTTTGTTAATTGCCTGTATAATGATATAAAGGGAAATGCATACTGGTCATTGTCTTGCAAACTGGTTTTGTGCCGCGATGAGCCTATACACTGCACATTGAATTCCCGAGCATGGTGGCACATTTGCAAATCTGCCTTTTCATTTTATATTAAAGGTTAGCCAAAGCCAAGCTGGACCATAACGGATGCCTGGTACATCAGTTCCAAAAAATAGATGCAACAGCATAGACTGGTGATCTCTCATAATAGGAAACACCCTCAATTTGTAGTGGTATTTTTCTTTTACCTGCCCAACTTTGAAATAAATTTTATAATCAATTAAGCATTTTTTTTTAAATCGTGGCCTCATGGAAATTTTTGAAGTAAATGTATTTAAGAATAATAAAAGGGCAGTATCGTGACGATCGAAATGTATAGACTTTCAACAGAGGGCATGGAATCGGTGTTCTCGTGTAAAGATGAACACAGTGACTGAAAAGTACTAGCTCACACTTATGCAGCAGCAACGGTAATATGATGGTGACCTGACATAATTATCATGTGTGGGGAATGTTTTTTTTTCAGTAGCTGGGTTAATCTAAAATCTGGTGCCTCGATTCATGCATGTGTGATAATGACAACTATTTGCCCTTTAATCAGAATACCAAAAATGTACACTCGATATTTTGCGGTAAAATTGACAGGTTACTGGGGGTAATTTTAAGGTACACACCGCCCTAAAAGTGCAAAAATGGGATTGATAGAATGATAATCATTTTGGAAGGTTTCTTCAAAAAACAAATTCTGCAAGGTATCCCGTGCAATTGCTGAGAAATGTCCAAAAAACAACAATAAGGTCAAAGGGTCACGTATGCGCATTTCAGTAGTCTGCACACACCCGTGAAACCTGTACGGCAATTTACAGCAGATTGTATTTAAACTGGTACCTCTCGCATTGCACACCGTTGTGATTGTAACAAGAGGGAAAAAGGTTTCCGAGAATCTGTACATTTGTATCCGTTGTGTAAACTTTTGAACGATCACAGAATTCCTGGATTCGATTTCAACCCAAAATGCACGTCGACGTCAAGATCATCCAAAATTTAGGAAAATACCTGTAGTAGGCTTGATAGACCTTGGATCAACCATGGAGAAAGAGCATAGACTGAACAAAACGGTGCTTGGCAACAGCATCTATCTGGACATACTGGATTCTGGGTGAGCATCTCAATCATGATCAATATTAGTTATAATAGTTTGCATTGCTATTTGTAGACAGTACATGATGTATGTGACAGGACTGTACACGATGAACACAATCCTGATGACCATCTCCTGGCAATTACATTGAAAATTGCCCTAACCCTGATTACATATTCTACGTATTTGACAGGAAAAAAATTGAAAAGGAAGCTTTAATTTTTGGTTTAGATTATCATATTCTCAAAATATTATCAAACACTTTTTGTTTGGTCGCGGGACACAGACCTGTATGACCAAATTAATTTTGTCAGTTAACATTTTATCTTAGAGAGAGAAAAAAATAATTATGTAAAAAATACAAGAAGTTACCACAGCATATAACTTTGTGAAACACAGAGGGGCACCTATTTTTAATAATTTCTATCACAGGTTGGGTGTTATGCTTTTATTTTTTCGTGAGATCTAATGTTAACGATGTTACGTACAGGGTTGAAGTTAATGTTCATTGTCAAATACCAATGATGAACGTTTCATTTTAGTTTTGAAGTGGTTGTTTATTACAACAAAATTAAGGTTTAGTATAATTTGTTTGTTATTATTTTTTGCTACATGTATAGCTTGGTACTGGTATTTCAGTCCAAGAAGGGGTCTATCTGATAACTACCTTTCCATTCCATATCAGCGGTTAACAATGTTTACCTTACCTTATTTCACAGTGATTGTTGATAATGTTGTTTTTTTTAAATCTAAGCCCTTATTCCTCTTTTTCACTCTTTTTCCAGAAAGAGGACAGAAACATCTTGCTACTTCAGCTATACCCAGAATTGATGCTGGGTGTGATTCTCGACATAATGATGCACCAGTCTTCGGTCCAATGGAATTGGTAATTTGGAATCAAGCATATGTCGCTGGACTGCCTTACTTTATTGCTTTGTTGCCCCCCCCTCTAGTTCTTGGATTCTATAGTGCCATGCCATGATAGTCCAAAATTTTTAGAAAACAAATGTGTTGGTTCATCACCAGCGGCCAGTACAGTACATGCCATCACCAAGAACTGGGGGGACAGGCATTTTATTCCAAAATTACTGATTCCAATGACAGCCCTGAATGTCCTATTTTCGAACTGTCCACTAAATCATTACGACGTACATTTATTATGCAGATTGATTCCGTTTCTTGTCCAAAGGATGGTTGGGTTCATTTATACTGAAGTAATTTCACTTGTTACATGTGTAAAGAGGCCATGTACACTCACTGTTAGATTGTTTTACAATAGGCGGGTTTTAATTGATTGTGTATTGGGGGAGGGAGGAAGTGGGTTGGAACCACAAAGTCAGTCATAAAACCAAATGGACAGTTAAAATAAATATGTATTTCATTGTTTTATTAGCACGTATACAAGCACCCTTATACTACCTTGATTATTTCAATGTCTAAACATTTATGTACAAAAATAGCATCTGATCTTTAGCTTATAATATAATAGATTGGAAGCTTGGCTTCCTGAACAGACATTTTTACCAAATGAATTGTACAACCTTGAAATGTAAAAAGCCAATGTAGAATTTGTGTTTTTCAAATTTGATAAATGATGTTTAATTTGCAGTATGAATTGAAAACAAAGACAATTTATAAGCATGTCACAATAAGAGGAGATGCTTGATTACAGTGTTACTATCATTTGTCAATTTATCATATTTTATTCATTATAAAACTTGAGTTGAAAGTATGAAGTATATTATAAATAAAGATCCTCTCGAGTATATAAACATTGCAGTCCATCAATTAAATTTAGTTTTGTACAAGACTTAATACCAAGATAAAATATACCAATGTTGGCTTTATCTAAGTCCTAGAATTTAAAGGATTTTCCATAAACAAAATGAAAAAGGCTAAACTTAATTATCAGATTTGATCAAAGTGGATGTAATTACATTTAATTTTGTGTGAATTGTCAATTGGCTAATTACACTTGTGGCCCTTACGTTTGAGGAGTATTTGCTTTTGACAACTCTTCTGCACGAGGAGCAGGGAAGAGGAAAACATGAATACAAACTTTTCTTGCAACGTTATCATGTAGTATTGGTTATAAAGCATTTTTCTAATGAAAGGTTAATTAGCTGATATCCATACAAGCTTTGAAAACTGCAGACATTAGCTATTTGAGTAGACTCTGTGGTACATGAACATGGATGAAATGCTGATTATTAGCAAACCTTCATGTTCCATGTAGCAAAAATGATTACAACCTGGAAATGGAAATATCAGAGATGTAAAGACTCGTCTCTCACAATTAACATTTCCTTGGTAAAAGTTGGAAATACAAACATAAAGTTGGAAAATACAAAGAAAGGGAAATGTTTATATGCTCCTCCGTGATTCAGTGTCTTCAGTAACCCCAGCACCCCCCATCAATTTAAACCCAACTTCACTGTCCTTTGATCCACGTTTAATCCAGTTACTACCATAAATCAACTTTGTGACTTTATGCCCATAATTAACACATGAATAAGTTGATCTGGCTACCTACAACCCTAGGCAAACTATTTTCATATGAGGTGTTTTTACATGTTGATTTATCATCTGGCATGATTTTTTGAAAAGCATGTTTTGAGCTAGTGTCCAATATCATTATGCATGAGGGTTTGTGGTAGCACCATCCTATCTACCTCTATAGTTTAATAGTGTTGGCTCTTAGGAGCAGGTGGTGAGAATAACTTAAAGTTTCCATCGGTATACTCTGATCATCTTCATCATCTTCATCCCCTGAGACAGGTATACTGATTGAGCTTATAAAGTATCATCTGCCAGTTCTTATCAAGAACAATGCTATTTACTATTCTGAAAGGTAGTACTCTACTCCTCTGTCCTACTGTTAACAACCGCGCAAGCTTCAAAATCTCAACATTTTCACATTTTCAAGGTAGTACATAATACTAATAGAGTAATTTGTTTGGGTGTGTGGGGGGTGAAGACCTTGAAACATTTTCATGTTATACCTGCAATGAAACTGTTCATATTATACCGCAATTTTTACCATTTTGAGGGTCTTGAAAGTACGACATAATATGTCTCTCTATACTTCCCTAAAACGTTGATTGGATGAGCACCCATAACAAACCTGAAGTTGATATAGTAGGTAATCTTCTTGAGAAAACTTTCTTCACATACACGTAGGTGACATGATGAACTGAGCATTCCGTCTCTGTCTCCATCTCCACATCTCCCTTCATCTCATCTATGGACTAAACATGAACAAACATGTATAATCTTACAAAAGAAGCAGCCACATTAGAACTGATTACTCTGTAGCAGTTGAAAATGAAACTGACCACAAAGACATAAATAACTGCACAATAATGACCAATAGAATAACACATGTAAAACTACTTTGACTAATTATTATTAAGTGCTACAGTACACTTATCATTCACACACACACACTTTCAAATTATAACCAATGTTGTTCTTTCCTTTTAAGAGGACAACAGTCACGATCAACAGGGCATGGAGATCCAGTGCTAGCTTTTAGATTATCTATGTGGGCACTGAAAATAATATCCCATGATGATAAGGTCAATATTATCATTGCTGCTGCATAAATGAAGTGAAAGTTTCAGTCACTGTGTTCATCATTCCCATGCCTGTTGAAAGTCCTGCTCTGATCGTGATATTGTCCCTTAATGTGGACAAGTTAACATTAAGCATTGCCTGAGGGGAAAACCTGAATGCACAACTTAATTAATTTTTCTAAATGAGAAATTGTTTCTGTGAAATCTGATTTTGTTTGATAGAAAACAAATATTTACATCAACTAAAGTTTTCTATATATATACACACAAAAATTATGGGATAAAAAATATCTGAATCAATCCAGATTTACTACCTTGTATGATAACTGCTTTGTGCTTTGTGGCATGAATACTAAAAATGGAATCAGAGCTGAACTCTACATGGTGTGTTGATGCAAAGTAAAAATACCCTGGCAGTGATGTTGTCTCATACTATAAAAGAAGCAAAACATGACAGTTAATAAAAATAATGGTGGATATGATGGACATGAATTGCATATATTAAAATCCATTTAAATATAACTCGATGCTCGTACTCGTACTCGTACTCGTACTTTGAGGGAATAATGGTACCTGATGCTATCTTCCTCCAGTCCATGTTTGAATTTTCACCATGACCCCCTTGTGCCTGACCATCTTCCCCATAAAATACCCGGAAAGGCATCGATGGTGGAAATTACAACTAATTCACTGGAAATTGTTCTGCTTTCTAAACTATATCTCATAATGATCATGTCTGTGTTGTAAACATCATCACACCAATATCATTGGGCCTTGGCTAGGAACTATCTAAAAAGTGATGGTGGCTAATAACAGAAATTCATCATAAGAGTTCAGCATAGCCTACAGCCACACAAAAAACCCTACTAGTATTATATTGTCAAAATAATATTTCTCTTTTGTTACTCTTACCCTGTCCAACAATAATCCAACAAATACGACATTACTTCATAGTATCGTCATGGTCTCATCATGGTCACCATCACGTTCAACAATCAAATCCCTAGTGTTTGCCACCATTTGAGGTTGGCTGGCCCCGTCAATGGTCGCCAGAGCAGCCGTCGTTTTGCCGTAGACGGTGAACCTTTCTTCCGCCGAGCCACGCGCGGCGTCGAAAGTCTAGCGTTGATTTTGACGGATGGCCTTCCAAACTGAACAGTTTTTTGTCCACTTTTTTCATTGGCGTTGATATGATGAAAGGGGCTGTGACGATGTTCCAAATAAATACGTTATTTTCCAAAACTAAACTCGCTGGCGGTATCCCATAATTCAAATTACCGACCCGACGAAAAGCTACCAAAGTGGTCGAGACCTGCTTTTACGCTTCCGCATAAAAGTGTTCATATGTTGTATGGCCCCTATTTAACGGTGGGGCTCTCACACACCTCGGGGCACTTTGCCGCACCTGGCGCCCATGGCTTTTGTACTGGGTACAGTCTTGGTTCCGGTTCCCAGTGTGTCTCAGGAAAGATGTGCTAAGACTTTCGTCTTTTTGTTGATTTTTGACAATTTTCACCCATTGTTTCAAAATCATTTCACTTTTGTCGTGTATCAATGAACTATAAAAAATAATTATTCTTGAATTTGGTTCAGTAATAAACTTTTTAAACGTCTGAAAGTGCGACTATAAATGTTGTCCTCGTGAGTTTTCTGGAAAAATGTTGGTTCAAGAAAGTCACATGACA
This sequence comes from Zoroaster sp. YZ-2022, assembly GCA_029582265.1. Classification (NCBI taxonomy): domain Eukaryota; kingdom Metazoa; phylum Echinodermata; class Asteroidea; order Forcipulatida; family Zoroasteridae; genus Zoroaster; species Zoroaster sp. YZ-2022. The sequence continues at coordinate 497,904 of CM055835.1, read as the reverse complement.
TTGGTTTTTGTACAATAACAGAAAAACGACGCATTTTTCAGGGGTACTTGTGTGGACAATTATATATCTACTTTTTGAAAGATCTTTCAAACCATGTATGTAAAACAAACAATATGAGGAAATGTTGAGGGGCGTTTTATCACGTATCGCTCGCTTTCCCACGAAAAAAGGCGGTTTTGTAAAGACTGTTTGCAGTGACACCATGAACAAATTCTTTTGAGCAGTAATTGGTTTAGAAAAGAACTGGTTAGGTTACAACTCAATGTTTTTGATCAGTACGCTTTGTGATCATGTTCAAAAAATGTGTTTTTCAGAAAGTTTAAACTTATTAACACTTGTGTTGATATTTGTATTATAGTTTTATTCATGTCTAGTGTATTTTTAAATTAAAATTTCAGACCAAACACATCCAAGAAGCTAGAGGTGTGATGCAGAACCGAATGAAAATGGACTGGACTACCTGCAGCTTTTTGAACGAACGAACGACCAGATAAATACTCCCAAGTGTATTTTGTTGACAGTCAACAAGGTAAGCAATTATCCACATTTTTGTATTGACATAACCGTAACCTTCCCAAATCCTCAAAATCCTCTTTGCTAAGTTGAAGGATTTTTAGGAAGGATTGAGTTATAAAACATACTTGCTACTTTACATTGTACCATTGTACATATACGCCATGTTTGTGTGTAGTGATTACGCAAGGTCCAGTGCTTGGGTCAGTGGACACTGTTTGTTACTCCCATGCATGCAGCAGAGAGGGTCCCTGGCCATTGTACATGTATCCTGAGAGATAGAGAAACACATGTGTGCATAATAATAATAATAATAATAATAATAATAATAATAATAATAATAATGAAACTTATAAGCGCCATCTATCTAGAAACTAATCCGAGGGCCTGGCGATAATGAAAAAGACACAAAGATATGGAACATTAGATAAACAAAGATAAATACATGAAACAAAATGCACAAAATTAACATGTCAGCTAACGCTTTACTACTGAAGGATTTTGGAGGATTCAGGTTATGTGTAATAAAATGGGGCCTAGGGAGTTGGAAGGATTCAGGTTATGTGTAAGCAAATGGGCCTAGGGGTTAGGAAGAATTCAGGTTATGTGTAAGGAAATGGGCCTAAAAGGGTTAGGAAGGATTCAGGTTATGTGTAAGCAAATGGGCCTAGGGAGTTAGGAAGGATTCAGGTTATGTGTAAGCAAATGGGCCGAGGGAGTTAGGAAAGGATTCAGGTTATGTATGGCATATGGGCCTAGGGAGTTACATGTAGGAAGGATTCAGGTAATGTGTGTATGGGGCCTAGGGAGTTAGGAAGGATTCAGGTTATGTGTAAGCATATGGGCCTAGGGGAGTTAGGAAGGATTCAGGTTATGTGTGTAAGCAAATGGGCCCTAGGGAGTTAGGAAGGATTCAGGTTATGTGTATATGGGCCTAGGGAGTTAGGAAGGATTCAGGTTATGTGTAAGCATATGGGCCTGGGAGTTAGGAAAGGATTCAGGTTATGTTAATAAGCATATGGGCCTAGGAGTTAGGAAGGATTCAGGTTATGTGTCACCGCTGTTCAAAATGCTCTGCAGGCGACATGTGGTTTGGGCGCATGCGCGAGAATTTTTGAAGGGTCATACAAAAATGCATATTCATAACGTGACCTTTACTTTTTTTCCGTCGCGGAGTTCATTGATAAAAACGCCTGTTACATACTGAAAATTAATTTCAAAGAATTTTTAAACCAATAGGATTAGAAAGAAAGAATATGTCGTCTGCAAATATTGAACTAACATTACAAGCAATATGGGCAAACGCGCGAATTTCATTGAAAGTTTTTGTGCACAACTCTGGCCCTTGACAAGAGCGCGCATGCTGAAAAGGTAATATTACAACGCGGATTTTCTTCCTGAAGATGAATTTTCCCTGAGACATAAAAAGTATGATGGGTGAAAGAACTCTTCTTATTTAACTAATTATTACTTTATTTCAACAAACCTAGTAGCTAACTTTTTAAACGGTGGGTTTCCCTGCGGCTTTAGCGTTGTTAAACAAAGATTTCTGAGAACCCGTTACGGTTTTGGGATGACATCATTGTGTATGCGTGTGCATATATACACACACGGATTTTTATGGGCGTTTTTCATTGTAAGGGGGTTAAATAATTTTTAATAACGTTAGAATATAAAAAAACGGGGAATGATTTGGTTTATAAGCCAATATAAACCAAATTTTAATACATATTCTGTTCACTCTTTCTTTTAAATTTAAATTTTAAAGTTTTGTCCTTTCTATGCACTCAAATCCATTATTTAAACAGCGAAGATGTAATCAATAGCAATATTTCACCTTTTTGATTTGCTGCCCAGAGGCCGTTTGTTGGCGGGTTTGCTCAGGCAGGGCTTTTGCTTTCTTTTTTTCCTGACTAGACGACCGGGCTAGTCAGATGTATTTTTGACTAGCCCTCACAAATTTCCACTGGCCCGACCTTTTTCACCACACAGGAAACTGACAGAGTAAAGGGAACGATTTCGTTCAAAAATTTTGCATATAAAACTGCGATGCAAAACTGAATTTGCATAGCAAAATAATTTTTGTATAGCAATCTGTGGAATTTTGTATAGCAAATTTAAAATGTAAAATTACAGTATGTAGTGTGCATAGGTAAAGGTGTTTTTAAAGGCTTTACTGTCGTTTGGTTCATAATATGAATGTCCAAATGTTACCAGAAATAATAATTTTTAGTGTCCGGAAATTGAGCCACAGGTGGTAAAAAAACTCACGTGTAACCGTTATTTCGGCCAAATTGCAATCATTCATGAAAGTTAGTCCTCCGTCCATTTTCTTGTTTTGTTTACATTATTATCGATCGCGTAAAACAGAGGCAATATCACGAAAACAAATTACCGACTGCGACATGTTCGGGTGCTTTTTCAAAGTGAATTTCGCCGAGTGTAACGTTACTTTAATGGTATGATCAAGCTTGATTTTGATTATTAAAAATTCGTCAGGAAAATGAGTGGTTGAAAACGCAATCATATTGTGTGCCGAAATGATTCTAAATCTCACCACTACATATATAAATGAATGCTCATTTTGTTAATTTTCAAAACTTTTATTATAAAACGAAGTTACGGTAACGTTTCTAGAGTTTGAATACGGCCGTAGTGATCGTATGAAAGCGCACATGTCAATTGAACACGGTACTATTGTGTATAGGGGGTGGCTCAATTGCTTAATGTTCCAACCCCCGAACTCAGGAGAAGAAAAAATAAACACGTGCGAAGCTAAAAAAAAAACTGGGCAGTTGTTGCGTGTTTTCCATTTCCATTTCCATTTCCATTTCTATCAGCAGAAAAATAATGCATGCACATAGAATTTTAGGCATTGCGGAAAAAACCTTTACGGATTGCTGGCAAATAAAGTTGTGTTTACTGTTGCATCAACACCGTCGCGTCGGCGTGAAGTCATCGTTGAACACGGGTACGTAACGTCGCATGGACGTACCCCCGGCGTGGTCTGGACACACAGAAACAAACCCAGTCGGGATGGATAGCTCTATATTTTTTGGTCGGAAATATACATGTAAACGTTATTTCGGGAAAGGTTTGTGAATATGATTTCAAAAATGTTTATAAATGTGTCGAAATTTGTATCGCAAAATCTGCGATGCATTGTTTGAAATTCCATCGCAGATTGCCCAAATTACATCGCATTTTGCGATGCGATACTGGGGAAATCGTTCACTGTAAATTTAGAAAGATGAGTCATCTGATTCGTCTTCATCCAGGCCACATCGGAGTTATATCTGTGTTTCTCTCCTCCTCTGATCTGATTCGGTACGTCATGCATGGTGTGGTTCCCGGACACCGAAACATGCAATCACGTAAAGAGCGTCGGGTACCATTGATTCAGTGATCGTGGAGCTAGCTGCTGTGTGTGTGTGCATGTCGTATGTGTACTGTAACGTCGTTTGTATGCCCATGCATACACGCTCGTCCCGCTCTCGACATGCTCGATGTTGTAGGTCATTAACGTCAAACCAAAACATGAGTCAGTAATGAGTAACGACTGACAAAATTAACGACAATTAAAACTACAACTTTCAAGTTTATTTTTGTTTTATTTACATATTAAAAATCAAATATCACATAACAGCTAGAAAATTACAAAGGTAAGTTGTTAATTTTTGACTAGCCCGGCCGGGCTACCCAGAAGCAAGTTTGACTAGCCCGCGGCACTCTTGACTAGTGTTTCTACGCCGGGCTAGTGTCTAAATCGAGCCCTGTCAGGTATAATCACCATGAAACTGTTCTTCGTGAGTTTAACTACCCTCCTATACTTGATTTTTCAAGAAAAAAATTCACGAAAGACGTACAATAATGTCAAAAATGGACCAATAATTAGCTTCTCTCGATCTGTAAAATTTAACGGATGCTCAATATTTGATGCACATTGAAGACGCTTTTTACATTTCGCGGGTTTCGATGAATTCACCCAGAAACGTGTCATCTTGTAAAGCCATGACTGTAGATTGATGTGTGATCTTTGTTCATTGAGGTCATTTGGCATTTGCACTCACTTTGATCGTACACCTCCAGTCGATTTGCCAAATTTCAAAAGACGCGACCTTGTTTAAAGTTGGTGAAACAACACCAATAGAGGGCGCTATACAGAGCAGAAAAAGGCGCATGCGCACAAACCTCTTGTCGCTCTGCATGCAGCGGTGGTGTAAGCATATGGGGCCTAGGGAGTTAATTTAATGCTATACATGTACCTCCACTTTATTATTCATGAAATTAATTCAGCTTGCTGTGATTATTCACCTTAATAATATGGTGAATGCTGGAAACGAGTTTATTTTATTTATTTATTTATTTATTTATTGACCTATTTATTGACCAAATCCAACAGCGACAGAATCGCCAAATACAGGATGGCTGATAAAAATATAAATTTAGATAAAACAAAGAACTTCACAATATAAATAAGTTACATAATCCATCAAAATAAATAACAATTAAAGACTACAAAATAAAAATATTGAGTACAGATTGACAGGAACAACTTTACCCTGAAAATGCCGTGAAAATCCGTTTTGCCGTGAAAAAATAGTTCACCGTAATTTCACGGCAATTTCACGGTGTCTCTTCCTCTCAGATACCGGCAATAATGTTCACGGTGATTTCACGGCAAATTCACGGCGCTCTCTAGAGCCCGCACTCTTATTGGTATATAACGGTAAAATAGATCAACTGAACTAATTGGATTTACGACAGGAGCCAACATAACGGGACACTCTGCGGTCGATAAGGTTATCAATTACCGAACGAAAGCAATTCGTCCTGTGCCTAGAAGGTCGTAAGACTCTACGACCTGCAGGACACACAAAGTACAACTTTTTGTCCCAGCAGAAGGTCGTAAGCAATAAAATGGCTCCTTTGAAAAAAGTAGAGTATACATAAATGTTATATATTTGTTGCTAATTACTCCCAAGATATGTTTTTTCCATTCCCATGAGGTTAATTACCAATTACTGAACGAAAGCAATCATATATTTTTTAAATTATTTATATTAGGCTTATATATGTACAGATACTGTATGTACAGATCCGCAGCGGATGGCGCGGGCCCGGTGAGTTATTGCACGTCCAGTAGTGACCATATAACTGACGTCTAAATCTTGACCTTTATACCCTATATACCCCTATAATTTCGTGTACCCTTACCTCATTTTAAGAAGTCTGCGGAGGGGGCGAACGTAAATGCCATCATTGTTTGCATTTGGCTTCACAATCGGGTTATATTACCGACTAGTTCACGACGTATAACCGTAGACGTTAACATGTAGTATCATGTAGGCCTATTGTTGAAAATGTACTGGTAGACCTATGATGCGTCCCGATTTTTTATTTATATGCCTATAATTATAGCGTTGACATGGCTTTTTTAATTTATATGAAATAGGAAATACATTTGAAATAGTGTAGGTCTATAATTTTAGCCTACTTTATGTCGTTAGGTTTACGGTCTACTATATGTATAGTATAGGCTTGGGCGGTTTCACAATTTCTGGAGCTGGTTCAGTTCCAAAAAATAACTCGGTTCCGAATTGGAACCGGTTCCAAGAGATTAACAAAAAATAATAATAAAACATACGGTCTATTCAAACTTCGTTGCGCCCTGATACGAAGGATATCTTGCACATAACATGCTTCAGGGGTTGGAGCAATTATTGTACCACCCCTGTACACAAGGTACCGTACTACCGTCCATGCATATTGAAAGTACATTAAGAACACTAGCAACGTGACTTCGTCACAAGATATCAGTTTCAATTTTCAACAGCAAATGCAGTGGTGATAATGTTGTTTAATTTAAAATATGTTTCAGAAACTTTAATGAAACTTTATGGAAACGTTTGTTTCCATTATCCTACTGTTAGCAAGCAAAGTTACAAGGCTTTGCACATACATTGTAACATGCTTCAGGGGTTGGAGCAATTACGCAATTGTACCACCCCTGTACACAAGGTACCGTACCACCGTCCATGCATATATTGAAAGTACATTAAGAACACGAGCAATGTGGCTTCGTCACAAGATATTACGGGGCCACCTTGATCACTCCACTTCTCAAGACACGTGCTGTCAACATTTAACAATCTCCATGATCAAAATATCCATGTTACGGAACCAATTTATAAACAGGGGTTGGAGCAATTAAGCAATTGTACCACCCCCCCCCCCCATACACACGGTACAAGTTTGTCCATATTACGGGGCCATTATCACTCCACTTCTCAAGACACATACATGTACGTGCTGTCAACAATTTATAAACAACTCAGTGACACACAATGCATATTATTAATGAACAGACACTGCGGTTTGCGTCAGGTGTGTGTGTGTGTGGCGCCTTCCCAAGTTTGCTGCAGTCTAGAGTTACATTTTGTCGATCGCTCATCAAAGAGAATCGGGTATTTTGACAAGGGGCCGGTTCTCGGCTCGAGAGTTGGAGCTCAGATCTCGACAACCGGGTATATCCGACGACACAACCATTTATCAATGTATGTACATGTACACTGTACACTTTAACTATCGATACTCACTAAAAGTGGTACTGAATTTAACGTCTCTCTTCATGTCTATTGTGTGCATTTTCAACGTCCAAAATCTTCATGAATTGAGTAGTGCTGACAGTACTGCTGCGGTTACTACAGCTAACGTTAGGTACATGCAGCCCAATTGAGCTTAGTCGGAATGCTTCTTCCGTTCAGTCTCCTATTTTTAGAATAATCATGTAATTTGTCGCTGTGGTAAGCATTCGGACTAGTTGAGCTATTTAATTTTAACGTTACTCTGCACTCCAGTAAACTAATAAAATTTAAGTACAGTTACAGTCTTGTAACATTAGCCCCATTGCTGAGCTAATACACTAGACTCCCTCCCCTAACCCTAACGTAACCCCACACAAAAAGTGGCGCTTTTCAATTTTTTTGATCTGCTAAATCTGCTAATATCATAGTAAGGTACCGGTAAGCTTGCCCAAACAGACACTTTATGCCCGGAATCCGCTATTGTGAGATTGGTAATTTTGGTTTTATTTAATATTATATTTTGTTAATCTAAAAAATGTTTAAACAATTTCATGAAAATGAGCTCACGGGAACGTTATGTCCCAGATTAACATATTTTACGCCAAAAGTGTCTGTCTCGGCAAAGTAACCCATGGCTAACCTAATCACTAAAAGTTTTAGGTTGTAAAAATTAGATCGAAAATGTAAAAAATAAATAAATGACCCCCCCCCCCCCCCATTTTTGTACATCTGGGGTTAGGGCCAGGATACGAAGGAAGACCAGTGTATTCAATGGCCACAGTATGGGGCTGTCAACTCCCCTCCGTATCCTTGACCTGACATGCCCGAGCCTCACTCCTGCACAGAAAACACCCTTTTTATAAGTTGGTGAAATCTATGTGTTTTATGAACAAAGTTATCTATTATAAGAGTTATATTAAAATTATTAAGAACATTAAGAAAATCTCTAATTTATTAACTGTTTTATTCAGCTTTACACAAAGTGTTTGAACACAGTAAGGGTAAATTATCACAAAGGACAGGCAAACAATTTTCAGTTAAATATACAATGTAGTAAAATAATAAACTTTACAAGAGAAGAAACCTTCAGTTAAATTTGATGAAATACGTGTTTGTAAGCGCAATATAAACTCTGGTTATACATACGGGCGATTCCACATTAACTCGCATTACACTTTCTGTGCGCCCTATACATTCTCAATTTTAAACTGATGAGATTTTATATATATTTCATTTTGTACATGGGAGAGAACAAACTGTCCAAATTTTACTTTAGCTAGAGAGAAAACTTTCATATTGATTCTAGATAGGATCTTGATTTCATAGGGTATCCAATCAAATTTTTGGGTAATAACTAACAAAATGTGGAATTTTCTTTATAAATTGAAATTTAATTCTCTTGGAGATTGTGATTAGTATAGGCCTGGTGGAAACAAAATTGTTCATGTGTCTAGATACTGTAGCCATTGTAACAAAGACTACCGTACTTTTATATTAAAAGAAATCGTTTCCTGTTCTCCAGAAAAGAAATCCATACATAATTCCGTTACCAAAAACAATTTTTTTTTAGCAGGACATGTACTTGTGAGAACCACGAGTACCAAAGAATCTGTTGGATCTTGGCTCCCATTTGATAGCAAATGTTTGCTGGGTCATGAATGGGCGTAATTATATTACCGGATAATTGTCCAAATATTACCCCATGGTACATGTAACCTCATGGTACATGTACATAAAAAAATAAATGGTCCGTAAGGGTAATTTGTATTTAATAACTTTTATTACATAATTTTGAGGTCCAAAATTAGATGTGTGTTTTGACATGTAATTGTATTCGATGGATAAGCAAAAAAACGCATGGAAAAGGCAAAAGAGAGGGAAAAAGGGTCCATTACAATGACCATGTAACTAAACGTAATTTGATCGAGTGAATATTGCACTGGACCTTTGCAGACTTAATATTGGGGGCACAAACAACAATTATTCCATTAATTTAACATACGTATGGTTAAAGTCTAAAATCCATAAATTTTCATCTAAATCTACAGCTGTGGTTAATGGTGGCGAAAGGTCAGAAATAGATACAATTGTTGTTCGACATACATTGTCTTGTCTTCCCACTCTCCACAAACCAGGGACATCATCATCCTTAACTGGAGATTCTTTCCATGCAACTTTTGCAAACTCTTGATGACTGTTCCCTGTCTGGCACAGAAGGAAATAGAGTACCTGTACAAAGAACAGGTACCCTTCACCCAATCTGCTATCTGGAGTTCCACCCGTCATGAAAAGGCCAGCAACTACTGAGGAAACGACCGACTTGTTTGAGTCAATTTCACGACAGGTGTACTTCTGACGTCTTGGATGTTCCCTCTGTGCCAGAAATAATTTTTTGGCAACCTCAGCAGTCACTCCTTTTAATTGCAGATATGGTAGATCCTCTTCATCTAAGTTCACCTCCACTGGGGGTCTTTTCCCTTTAAGGAGTTGACATGTCACATCTACAAAGGAAAACAATATACAGTATATTACATGTAAATCGAATCGAACTGAAATAGACATGATAAGTAAGACTAATTGCGGTGACACCATGTGGAATCTCAATTGAGTAGTAATTAGTTCTGAAAAGAACTGGAGGTACAACTCGACGTTTTTATCAGTATGCTCTGATCGTCTTCAGGAGATGTTTGCACATGATGTTTGCACTTTTATGCTCAGTGCATTATTTGAGTGTCCTGTGAAAATAATAAAATCCACAGGCGATTTGGTGTGATTTAGGCTTGGGCGATATCGATTTTTTTTTCATCCACGATATATCGTCAAACATATATCGCGATATTTGATAATATCGCAATTATTTTAGTTTTTCACGCATGAGCGCTTTAGAGCCGGTAATGACAGGGATGTACCCATCTACAAGCGTCACAATAAATTGCCAGTGCTTACCTGAGAGACACGTGCAATTGCGATGTTCACGAGTGCAACATATGGGGCGGGTTTTCGCTACCCTAACCAGAAACAAAACGGCACAGCTACGCGAAAATACCAACGTAACCAGAAAATTGTTTTCAGTTTGTGACATGTTCAATCATCAATGTTTCTCAAAATAGAACTTACTCGTGAGTGCTAGTAACTTGAAAGATATACTGGTATACGAACAATCATTTAATCATGTTTTAACACTTTTTACAATCCGCCATCTTGTTCGGTTTATGTTACGTTTGGTCAGAACAATGACGTCATCGCAGCACATCCGAACTTGCGAAAACGCTTAACCAATGACCAAAGCCCAAACATGTTTCTGATTAGTCGCAAAAATGCACCATCGCTATTGGCAAATCGTTTGCATAATAATTATGTGGGACGGTTACTGCGTCGTTCACGTGATTCGCGTTCCATGTGACTGGGTCATAGTATAAACACGTGACTAGGTTTATTCCTGCATATAGTACCGTGGAGAATAAAACCATGTGAACGTCATTTGCACTTCAGAAAATGTGGATTTTAGTCACACTATTTTAAATAAACGTCACCGTGGTTTATCAAGAGTACAATGTACGTATATGTGTTTTGTCTAGACAAGAGTCCTAGTATGGTATAACAGAATATTGTCCTAATCCCTCAACTTTGATCAAGCCGCTGCCGATCCATGCTTTTATTTAATTCATGACTTATGTAGATTTTTAAGGTAACGCCCATATTCTGCATATGTATGATATAATATACTCGCCTGTGGTGTGCCAGTCAGAGTCACAGACCACCATGGATAGAGAGTGAGACGTAAGCATTGTCTACAACATTGTTGGATCAAATACACCACTTAATCCCCAACATTTAATCAGTCTGAATAGATTTCTTTGAGTGGCGGTGGGTTATTAAACAACACCCTGTCTATCAGGCGGCTCCTTAAGTGATCTGACAGTCGGTTTACTACAGACGTATTTCGATTTTTGTTTCTCACGAAAGCAGAAAAAGACTTCCCAAAGTTTTTTTCTATGGAATTTCTGACCCAACTGACAATTGGGGATTTTGTTTAATCGCGATATATTTTTTTTCTTCACGATAATTTTTTTTCATCGCGATCTGCCGATATCTCGATGATTTAAACAGTTCTCGATATCATAATCGAGTAAAAAAAAATATCGCGATATTTGATATTATCGTGTCATCGCCCAAGCCTAGTGTGATTCAAACACACGACCTGACTTCGATACAGACTTCTAAACTGAACGACATTTGCTTATCCCATCACATTGTGTGATAGTAGGTGATAACCAAAGTTATATCACAAGGCAATGATTATGACAACTAAAGTACCATCACATGACTTTGAGCTTTCTGCGTATATCATAATAAACTTTCATTGTACTGGCAGCTAGTGTGGGGACATTTAACTGATTACAAATGTTTCTATGTTTACATGGAAGAAAACACTACAAACTGACCGAAACTACACTTACCGTTTAAACATTTGTTAACCGACTAACCTAAACCAGAAATTTGGGAATAATTTGCTGCCCATTTTGTTGTACTAGACTTTCATTGTCTGAAGTTTTTGTGCTCTGAAATGTTTGAGGTTTTGGGCCAACTCTTAGTGCCATAATATATTTCATTCATTAGTTTTTTTCACATTTTCACAAAAATGTTATGTGAGTAACCAGCATTTTCTCTTATATCGCGTATGTATAACAAATTTCTGAAATAATGGCATTAAGAGTGTGACCAATATCTCGAAAATGTACCGTGAGCATAAAGCATGTGTCATTTGCCGAAAATCTAGTTTGAGGCCGTCAGGTGCTGGTTTTCAGTTAACTGAGGCGTGAAAGATTCTGTTAAACTGTTATCAAACTAACTGGTAACACCCAGCACTACTGGTAGCGTGCCCAACAATACACATATAGCCTATTTCCAAGTACACTTACCTGGAACTTCATCGTCATCAGTAGCTGCAAGGATGGTCAGCGTGTTACTAGTGCAAACACTTCCCTCTGGAAGATAGCCAGCCATTGCCATAAACTGGCTAAATTCATACATCTGTCGATTACATAACAAATTTAAAAAAATATCAATTCTGCGTCATCTCTTTGAAGTACATGTATTAAATGCAAATGGTAACCAAACCACAACAACTTCATATTCATGTAGAGCTTACAAATGCATTATTTATTCATGGATATATAGCATCAGAATTTGAAGCATATAGATTTTTGCGTATACACTAAATGTAATTCATAACAAAGTTCAAATCTTCCTGAACACAATTGTTTAAATATATTGCTACATTGGGGGCACAGATTGTAAGAAAAGTACAGGTTAATTCACTGTTTACACATATGAAGAACTTGCGCGCATTTGCTCTTTGACTTCCGCAACGGAGCCTACAACACGGGAAATGTGCCACTAAACGATGCAACATTAACAAACTTTCCTTTGTATTTGGAATGTAGTTGACTATTTCTAACCCCCTCGCCCGGCATTTTAAAGTGTAACATTTTCCCCTCAGAATGATTATTTTTTCAAACTTAATTACATTTGGGAAAATAGGGCTTTTTTGCTTTTAAAAAGGGGAGTAAATGCTAAAAATCTCCATTTCCTATGGAGGTCAACACGAATTTGACTGTTTTCCCGATGGTTTGCTCAATAAATGGAATGTCAAAGCAGATTGCGTAACGTTACAGATTTACCTCGCACGGCAGAAGAATCCGTAGAAAATTCTCTTTCCAATCATGTAAGAAGGATTTTGATTAGCCAAGAGGAAAGAGGGGCTTTTTCATGTCCAATCATTGAACGTCTCTTCTTCGAGTAGTGACCTTGGTAATTTATGCAAGGATTTCCATAGTCTGGTTTCACATGCGCTCACTCATGCATGTAAAGTGTGATGGTTGCAGTGGGTACTAGATTGTGCCACAAGAAACGTAGGAGACTCGTTTCTCTGAAGTCCACAATCATTAGATTTTGACAACGATTTCTCACATCAACAAAGGAAAAATAGTTGTAGAATATATTTATAGGTAGGTTTTCTTCAGTCCATATTAAAATCCCCTCTTTTAAAGAAAATTGAGCCAACTTTGATTTAAAAAAAACTAAGTTTGATCATCGGATCACACCATTACTTTTTTGGGCCATTTTTACTTTGATTTTGTGGAAGAATGTGAATAACAAAAGTTGCTGAAGTTGAACATTTTAAAACTCTGAAATCTTGAGTTGTATTTTGTATTGATGTGCATGTACATGTACTTATTAATTATATTGTGCATACCAATACTTTATCACATCCACCGCCATCCCCATTATATGAAATGGTCTAGTCCACTGACCTATTGTTTTCAATAAACATCCGTGCTATGTGCACTCATTAGTATAGGGTCATGTGCGTCCTTCTGGCCGTTCCACAGAGCATCTTATCTTTTCTGTGCGAAATCCGGTCAGAGTTCTTCATACATACATGTATGTAAATCTATATGTAACTATTTTTGATAAATTTATGTCAGGTACCTGCCATATTCACAAACAAGTACTCACTCTGTATGCTTCAATGGCAGTGGCTTCGGGCAGCTTACGATTCTGAATTCGTCCACTGAGAAACGCCATAAAGCGTTCAAATCCATACATCCATTGCGATGTGGCCGGTCCGTACTTGTACAGTGTACCAGTCGAGTGGTGCATGATGTGCATACATAGTGTCTGTGAAGAACGAAAAAAACATTGACAATAGATTGTGATGCTTGCCCTTCGCTGACCTGTTGGTAAGCACTATTAAGTTAAGCAGTTACATGTAAGTCATCAGTTACATCAATGCTGCGTGAATATACTATTTCAAGACTTAGTAAGGCTGTGCTGGGTACCCGGTTCTATTTTTCGAATTTTTCGGTTCCAACTATAAACTACTCTTTAAACTTTCGACTGAACATTTAAGCCACACAAATTGAAGTCTCCGAAACGACGTGTTATGACCGAGCAGTCTAATGCATTGGACTTGTGTTCTGATGGCCGAGCAGTCTAATGCATTGGACTTGTGTTCTGATGGCCGAGCAGTCTAATGCATTGGACTTGTGTTCTGATGGCCGAGCAGTCTAATGCATTGGACTTGTGTTCTGATGGCCGAGCAGTCTAATGCATTGGACTTGTGTTCTGATGGCCGAGCAGTCTAATGCATTGGACTTGTGTTCTGATGGCCGAGCAGTCTAATGCATTGGACTTGTGTTCTGATGGCCGAGCAGTCTAATGCATTGGACTTGTGTTCTGATGGCCGAGCAGTCTAATGCATTGGACTTGTGTTCTGATGGCCGAGCAGTCTAATGCATTGGACTTGTGTTCTGATGGCGAGCAGTCTAATGCATTGGACTTGCGTTCTGCTGGCCGAGCAGTCTAATGCATTGGACTTGCGTTCTGATGGCCGAGCAGTCTAATGCATTGGACTTGCGTTCTGATGGCCGAGCAGTCTAATGCATTGGACTTGTGTTCTGATGACCGAGCAGTCTAATGCATTGGACTTGTGTTCTGATGACCGAGCAGTCTAATGCATTGGACTTGTGTTCTGATGACCGAGCAGTCTAATGCATTGGACTTGTGTTCTGATGACCGAGCAGTCTAATGCATTGGACTTGTGTTCTGATGGCCGAGTAGTTAGAACGTGGTTCGAATACCAGCAGGGAGCATAGTACACGTGTCCTTGAGCAAGACACTTAATAATTGCTTCTCGTCACCCAGGAGTATAAATGGGTACCTGTGAGGGTAGAGATGGTAATTGTGTTTGATTAGCCTTGTACAGCCAAAAAAGGTTGCACATAATGGGCTGTATACTCCACACAGAGCTGAATAATTTTTTGTGATATTTTGAAACAGGCAGTATGTTTTCATAGATGGTTTCAAAGTTACAAAATATATATATATATATATTTTAATTTTATTAACAATATTTGTGTAATTGACTTGCACGAATTATGTGCAATATATGCTATACCTTTTTCCAGTCGCTGCATTTCATGTAGGGCAATGTCGGTTTAGAAAACAGCTTCTTTGGGTGCCAGTCGAAGTCACATGGCACCCGAACCTGAAGCAGTCTGGTGTCCACAACCTCCTTCTGTTGTGGTGTCAGGGTCCATGGTGAAAGTGCTCTGGTGGCATCAGTGTGTCGTCCAAGGGATGACTCGGCCGCCAACATCTTGTCAGTGTTGTCCCTTCCCGTGAACAGACCGAAGTACTTTTTCATGATAACCTGCATATTGAAATAAAATACACAAATTTATTTAAATCACACCAAAACCAATTTGTTTTACATGTAGTTTCATTAACTAAAACTAATATTAATAAGCAAATTGTTTAATCGCAGAGATTGCCCCACTGGTCACATGTATGTACTGCATATTTTTCATTTAACAATAGTTGTCAGCAGTGTACTTTAGATTTTTGATGTCATGACTGACAATGCAGCAATTCATGAGCACCTCATTGACATTTCACCTGAATTTTGTACAATATACATACAGTATGTATATTATCATTTGGTTGAGATGGGGTATTATTTTTATGAAAAATGGGATAGTTATTCTCAACAAGTCCTACCTGAACTGTGTGCATACATGTAAGTTCAACAGGGACATCCATGTCGGTGTAGTAGGGAAGTCGTGCCAACTCTTCAAAACCTTTCTTGCCAGTTGTCTTCTCCAGTTTTGATGCAGCCGTCTTGGCCCTTTTCTGCTGCCTTTCAGTTGACTCAGTCAATGCCCTTTTGTGGAGGTCAGCCACCTGTAGCCCATTCTCCAGTTCCTGTTCTCTGGATTGAGGAGGGTGAGGGCCTCTCATTTCTGCACTTTCAAACTGGTTGTTTTTACGAAGGCTAGAATCTTGGTTTAAATACCTTCTATTTTCGAGGTACAGGACTTTCTTGTATTCATGGCTGTACTTCCCTAAATAATAAAGAAAATGTTTCAGTCAAGTATAGTGCCTTAATGTGTCATCTTATAATACAAACATCTTTATTTAATAATTAAAAAAATAATCACATAATCATCACGTGGCATAAAAACTAAGTAATGTTGGATTGAGAATAAATAACTGCATTCATTTTATGCACCTGCACTTCATTAACATTCACTGTTATCATTATGAACTGGGCACGTAACCAGAAAGTTTTTAACTGTTATTATGAACTGGGCATGTAACCAGAATGTTTTCGAAGAGGGGACTGGGCGTAGCCAGAAATGTGTCAAAGAGGGGAGGGCCTGTGATGAACAATTTTCTAAACAAAAGTAGCACCTGGACAATTGTTTAACTGGAATATTTTTAGTGAGGTTCTAAAGCAACGGCAAAGCCCCTTTTAATGGTAAAAAAAGGGTAAAATATTTTACTGTTTTATTATCAATTTAACAAGTACCTCTAATAGTACAGTGTCTGCAGGCATTAATCAAAGAGCCAGGCCCAGCAAACTTCAGCATCTTGGAGCAGCCAGGGTTGTCAAACACTCCCATGATAACACGACCCTTTAACTTAAAGTTGCCTCCTGTGGATGAATCAAAACAGTCTACACCCCTTTCTAACTGTGCCAGTTCATCAACAAGTGGTACCATGTAAGGATTCATATCTGAAGGTCCACATGGCCCTGCATTATAAAAAAAGAGAATGTATGAAAATAAAGTCAACTCTGATTGAATGCTAATAGATTTCTGAACTGTTCCGGAAAAGCAGTCAAAATGGCATATTTTTGATGGTAACATTTGTTGTGGCGTTTGTGTTTAGGCTGTCCGAACATCTTTGACAGAACAGCTTTTATTTTCATAACGATTTTTTTATTTCAGATCTTTCTATCCCTATTCCCATTGCATTTGTGCACGTTTTTTCCAATCAGTACTTTGTAATCGGTACGAATAAAATCTTAAGTGGAATATGACATCGTCTGGGGTCATGTGCTGTTCACTCATAAAACTAAAGTGTTGAATCACCACTTTATAAAGTTAAATTCAACTCAAAGAAAGTGTTGAATTAGCACAACGTCAAGTTAAGTCTAACTTCACTTTTAAAAGTTAAACCCAACTTTATAAAGAGTTGTCACTGACCGAACTCTTTGAAATGTTGATTCATCACTTTAGTTTTATTATTTTTCAAATTAATTGTTTACCAGCATATCAAGAAAATACACTTAACAATGTTTCCTTTTTTCTACCTAAAGTTGTTCCACAGTTCCACATGTGACACCCATGATTGCGTGAAAAAATGATTACCTGGAACAATTGATGAAAGTAGCATTCTGCCAATGTTATCTTGACCCATGTGGTTGAAATTCAAGCATTTGAGCAGCACTAGACACATGCTGTACTGCACTTTCTGATGGTTGAAGGGATCAAACCCATCAGCACTCAAAGCAAACGCGAGACAGCGCTCATCACCTTGGAACACACCCTCTGTAGCATCAGAAAATTATTACAAATGTTTTACAATGTTGGCCCTACAATTGTATATTCATAACTTTTTGTGTTCTATTTAAATGAAAATCAAATTATTAATTTAAGTATGTGAGATATTGTTGGCGATCATTTGAGAAAAACATTTTTGTAACCTTCAAATTTTAATAAGTTTTGTTTTTAAACTCAAATGCCAGCCTTTCGATCACCTTCAAATATATTTTTCTTCCAGGGAAAATGTTTTTCCCATATTTTTCTGGTCATTCACGAAAGTTAGTCCGTCTATTTGGTTTCTTTACATTGTAATAGTCACAGTAAACTGTTCACAGGAAACAAATAAAGTGCACGTGAACCAGCCTTTTGCCATGTAATTTTCTGCATGACTGCCTGGGAAATTTTTTAACTGTTTTTTTTTGTTTCTACATTTTTGGGTTACTTTGCTTGGCCATGGGTTTTAAAGTGTAACAGATTTTTTTGTTCAGTGGCGTGGCAGTTTTCTAGTCGAGGCGGAAAACCCTGATTTTGTTTCTTTCTGGGTGAGACCCCTGCAAACAATTAAGTTGAATGAACAGTGGCGGATTTAGGGGGTGCGCAACGGGTGCCCCCTCCCCCGACCCTTATTTTTGCGAGTCAAAAAAAAATAAAAATAAATAAGTACCTTTTTTAAGGCCTCGCGCTACGCACTTGCATTTTTCAACTTTGAAATTAGCCCTCAAAGTGTGCGCCCCCCTTTCTTAAATCCTGGATCCTCCCTGATGAACCAACACAAAATTAAGCATTAACAATTACCGGTATATAAGATAGAATCACTTCGGATAGACAAAACAAATCTTTGAAGTATTAAAGGCAACAAGCTTACCATTTTGGTACATCTTCTTCCAAGCAGGAGATGTATGAATGTCCGTCACAGGATTCTGCTCAGCTGTGGACTTGTGTTGCTGTAAAGCGCTTGCTATTTTGGGAACCTTAAACCACCTTTGAAGTCGAGGAAATAAGGTATATAGCAAAAGGCCTTCTGTGCTGTCATTGTTCCATCCTTAAACCTAATTAAAAATAAACAAACAAAATGGATTAAAGTTTTTACAACAGGTACTCGGTCATTTATATGCTTATATTAAATGGGGTTTAACGTCAACATTACGGTTTTATAATCAATCCAATCATTCATTGATTTTGGATGTTTTTTGAGTTTCTAATTTTTAGCTTGTAGCAACATATTCAAAATTTCGCCTGAAAAGGGTATGACATAAAACACAATAAAGGGGGCCACTTTCCTACCGTCACGTTAGCAGTTTTTCTAATGGTTGTAATTTTTTTTTAAATATGTGAAACCACCCAAAAAGAATTTCAACATTTGAATAGACATACATGCTTATCCTAAAGATAATTTGAGTTGATTATTACTATTTTTTTAATTACCCTAAAATTTCCATCAACAAATGGACGGAAAAGTGCGGTAACTTTTTCCGTCCAATGGTTATGGAAATTTGAGGCTAAAAAAATTAATAAAAAAATCAAAAAAATTAAAAAATCAACTCAAATTAGATCTAGTATAAGCCTGCATGTCCATTCACATGTTGAAACATTTTTTGGTTGGTTTCAGGTAACAACCATTGGAAAAACTGCTAACGTGACGGATGCAAAGTGGCCCCCCTTTATTGTGTTTTATGTCATATCGCAAGTTGTATAAATTGTGTGTACCATGTACATGTAGGATTTGAGGTTTTGCATGATGGTGATAGATATAATTGAATACTTTCGGGTGACACCATGTAACGATCTCTTCTTGGAAGAACCATGATGGCTCTCAGAACAGCCGGTTTGTTTGTTTTCAACGCCGTCAACAGGAGACTGATGTGTGTACCAGTTGGCCAAGTGTATAATGTGACTGAGTCAGGGAACGATTTCGTTAAAACATTTTACATAGCAAAACTGCGATGCAAAAAATTAATTTGCATAGCAAAATAATTTTTGTATAGCAATCTGAATTTTGTGTAGCAAATGTAAAATGCTTAAAATTACAGGATGTAGTGTGCATTGGTAAAGGTGTTTTTTAAGGTGTTACTGTCGTTTGGTTCATAATACGAATGTCCAAATTTACCAGAAATAATAATTTTTAGTGTCCGAAATTGAACTACAGGTGGTAAAAACTCACGTGTAACTATTTTCCAAATTGCAGTCATTCATGAAAGTTAGTCATCCGTCCATTTTCTTTTTTGTTTACATTATTATATCGATCGCTAAAACAGAGGCAATATAACAAAACAAATTACCGACTGCGACAAGTTCGGTGCTTTTCAAAGTGAATTTACGCGAGTGTAACGTTACTTTGTGGTATTATCAAGCTTGATTTTGATTATTAAAAATTCGTCAGGAAAATGAGTGGTTGAAAAGTGCGATAATATTGAGTGCCTAAATGATTCTAAATCTCACCACTACATATATAAATGAATGCTCATATAAACGAAGTTAACGTTTCTAGAGTTTCTTTGTTGAATAAGGCCATAGTGATTGTATGAAAGCACATGTGAACTGAACACGATACTGTTGTGTATAGGGGGTGGCTCAATTGCTCAATGTTAGAACCCCCAAACTCAGGAGAATTTCGCCCGTAGTTAATTCATTAGCAGAAAAAATATTGCATGCACATAGAATTTAGGCATTGCGGATAAAACCTTTACGGATTGCTGGGAAATAAAGTTGCATGTACGGATGCACATAGGTAAAACAAGTGCACTGTTTCAGCATCAACACCGTCACGTACGTCGGCGTGAAGTCATCATTGACCACGACTGTCGCGTGACGATTCCCAGCTTTGAAGTGTTGTACACATGTAGTTTAAATATAAATATACCCATACCTTGACACAGTAATGTAAATTGGCACAATATGTAAAGCTTCAAAATCTCAACATTTTCAAGGTAGTACATAATACTAATAGAGTAAATTTTTTTCGGTGTGGGAGGGGGGTTGAGGGCCTTGAAACATTTTCATGTTATATACCTGCAATTTTTGAAAATTTGAAAGTACGACATTTCCTAGAAACTTTTGATTGGATGACACCCGTAACAAACCTGAAGTTGATATAGTAGGTAATCTTCTTGAGAAAACTCTTATTCAGTGGAATGTCTGCTATAGTAAGTGGGGTGTGGTAGGCTTCCGTTTACTGACCCCCATTCACATACGGGTCACTCCATGAACCTGGGACACATTGGTACATTGCTACATTGTAGTTATTTAACCATGTTTAAGTTGTGGGTGTTAAATGTTTCAAGGTAATTATTTTTTTATAATGAAAGCTGGTATAGAAAAGTAGCTTTTGAGGAAAAGGGAGATTTTTTTTTTCTTTTGGTTTTTTTTATATGACCGAAAATGTGTCCGTGTCCAGTGCCATTTTTTTATAAAAATTGTGACATACAAAGTGTTCAATTTTATCTCCGTATTTTCAAAGAAAATCTACTCGAACCCACACAAACCATGCTTATCCGTTTTTTACTTTTCAAATAGCATATAAATAATAAAATATTAGTTTAAAAATTTTCAGATTTTCAACGCCATATCGGTGAATTCACGCGGCGCTACATGGGGTGTCCGCGTAAAATAAACATCGTAGCATCGGTATTCCCCACTGCTCACGACTCGAAGATATACTTTCATTGGGGAATCTTGTTTCACGGCTTTAAAAACATCCATAAATCACAATGAGAAGTAAAACTTGAAGTGTGATTGCAAATTTCCATGCGATTGGGAAATATATACGATCGGTTGTTATTTGGGTGTCCGCGAAAGTGAAATGTAGCGTCGGTAACGAAAACGCTTCGCATAAATAAAACACCACCCATTTTGAAATGGTACCGCCATAGGTTGACCTCGGGAGGTCATGGCACTCGTTCGAACCAATACCTGTGGCAAAACCGCTTACATAAGCACAGTAACGATTGACTGTGTGGGGGGTGTCCGCATGTAGCGTCGGTATCCCGGAAAAAGGTAGGATTGTTCCGTTCCGTATCACTATTTACGGCATTCGGAATGTCGAACGTAGTCCCGCTTGGTTGCCTGCTTTCTGCACAACGATATGTAATCACTAGCGGCAACCAGCGAAGCGATGACTCATCGCCAGCTACTGCTGTAACGAATTTTCCTATTGGCTCCTTCCGCAGACTACGATATATGAATTTTCCCATTGGCTCTCTGGTACACGCATGGCATAGACTACGATCTACGTAGTGGATTCTGATGTCGCTGGCTAAACGCGTTGCAACAGTTTTTCAGAAGTTTTGAATAAATCTGTGTGTATCGAGGTCCGCTCACTAAAACTGACAATGACCAGACCATTTCGCCACGAACAATAAAGGTTTTAGGTTTCTTTTTCTGTCTGTTTACCAACGATTTTTGCTTAGTTGTGCATTGTGTTTTGTTCTTCAAGATCATACCTCGGCGTATAAGCCACACCGCGTATAACTATAAGCCGCAGGCAACATTTACCGTGTCAAAATCAACGTATAAGCGCGGCTTATATTCCGAAATTACGGTACATTGTTTTTCAATTTTTTTAAGTTTTTACAGTTGACAGAATGTAGCATTTGCCCTCCTTAATCGAAGCGGAAACAAGTGGTAATTTCAACAGCAACAAAGGGTGATTTTGAGTGCAAAATTACTTCGGAGTTTTTAAGTATCGCTGATTTCAAAGTTCATCTCATACTGTCATAGTTGTTTTCCCGGGTCCGGATTTTTCGTGAGATCTAAACGATTTTAGTTTAAATTAATCTTACTTTAGTTATTGTTCCAGATAGTCATTTATGACAGACATGGCGCATTATAAATGTACACCACTATTATTATTATAAACATGTTTTAACTAAAAAATAATTGTAAAACAATTGCACAAAAAATTTAAAATTATCTACTCTACATGGACATGGTCATGGTGTCCATGTAGCATAGGTATTTGGGAAAAAGGGTTAAGTCAAAATTTTAGTCTGATTAAGTCTAGCATTATATAACAATACATGACTAGTGTATGTTTTAACAAACTGATGTGATGCTATGATTAAACTTTTCTTTAAAGAGGGACAATTAGACAACATTTCAACAATGGGAGTTATTTACACTACATGGACACCGTGTCCATGTAGCATAGGTATTGGGAAAATGGTTTGCACAGATGTGTAATTTTAGTCAGAGTAAGTTTCTATAACCATAGAACATGACTAGTGTATATTTTAACAAACTGATGGGATGCTATGATTAAAACTTCTTTCAAGGGGGACAATAGACAAAGATTTCTACATTATATACCTATGCTACATGGACACGGTGTCCATGTAGCATAGGTATTGGAAAAAGAGGTACTCATAATATCCGATTTTAGTCTGAGCAAGTCTTTATTGTTATATAACATGATAGTGTATGCTTTTAACAAACTGATGGGATTCTATGATTCACATTTTCTTTAACGAGGAACATGTAACAGAATTTCAAGTAATTGTTGCCAAATTTTGTTAAAAACTGTCAAAAAAGCTCAATTGTCATGTCTTGTTAGGGTATTAAGTGGTCAATAATAGTATTGTTAGTTTTATGTTATTATTACACTCTCCTGAAATGGTTATTAAACATTGGATAAAGTTGGAATATGATGAACTGTTTACAAAATAAAACACAAGAAATATGACAAAGGTGTCCATGTAGCATAGGTATTTTCACCAGCGTCAGTCTCTCATTGAACAAGGATCACTGATGATCAGGAAACAAACAGCAATAATGTGTTTTGATTTTTCTTAATTGAATATTTGGAGAAACTAAAAATGGTAAAATTATATAAATATATTGATTTTGAAAATTCAACCCTTATGTCACACTTTGTGCCCCAACTTCATGGAGTGACCCATACGTATGTGACATGATGAACTGAGCATTCGTCTGTCTCCATCTCCTTCATCTCATCTATGGACTAAACATGAACAAACATGTATATAATCTTACAAAAGAAATATTACATTGAACTGATTACTCTAGCAGTTGAGAAATGAAACTGACTACAAAGACATAAATAAAACAATAGCCAGCCATGAATAACACAGTATGTAAAGCTACTTTGACTAATTATTAGTGCTACAGTACACTTATCATTCACACACACGCACACACGTGTGTAAACGCCTGCAATCGGGGACATCCTTTGTCAAATTTCTTTGTCCAAAAAAGCGGGGACATATTGTTCTCCATTGTGATAGCAACCGGGGACTATTGTCCCTTTTGTTATGTCCTCGGTTTGAATGCGCTCACACACACACACACACACTCTCACATACATGTATGCTGACAAGTGGGGTACTCCTTTGTTTCGTTCTATTATCCCTTTTTTCGTTCTATTATCCCTTTTCTATTGAATTCCCCTGTGGTACCAGAATTTCTATAGATTCTCTGTGGGGTACCATTGTTCCATTGTGTTTGGTACCCCACAACGAATGGCGTAAGTACACACACACTTCAAATTATAACCAATGTTGTTCTTTCCCTTTAAGAGGACAACGGTCACGGTCAACAGGGCATGGAATCGAAGTGCTAGTTTTAGATTATCTATGTGACTGAAAATAATATCCCACATGATAAGGTCATATTATCATTGCTGCTGCATAAATGAGTAAGTTTCAGTCACTGTGTTCATCATTCCATGCCCTGTTGAAAGTCTGCTCTGATCGTGATATTGTCCCGCTAATATGGACAAGTTAACATTAAGCATTGCACAAGGGGGAAAACCTGAATGCACAACTTCATTTTTTTCTAAATGAGAAATTGTTTCTGTAAATCTGATTTTGTTTGATAGAAAAACAAATATTTACATCAACTAAGTTTTCTATATGTGTTATTTTTTGATACTGGAGAGATTTTTGAAAAAAAAATGTGTGTACAAATAAAAAAAATAATGGAGACCATTATGGCTTAGTTTTCTTGTGTTGTGTTATCTTACATATCAGTCTGATAAATAAAATAATATATTTAGGCTGTGATGTTTCAAAGTATTTTTATTCATGTTTTATCTGTATCATCCGCATGAAAAAGACACAAAAATGTGACATTTTTAAATGATCAAAATCAATCCCATTAACTGAGAGCACTACTACCTGAAATTTACTTGTCCTTGTTTTAATATAATGACCTGCTATGACCCTCTTCAACTGACCCCTAAAGTGAAAATTATTTGTGACTGTTCCCAAACCATATCAATAAGATCTTACTTACGATCGTAACTCTTGGTGTCTTTCTATGTTACGTACGTTTGCGTGATCGACTAATACTGGAAACGAATTTATAATCAACAGTAATATTTTTCATTAAAAAGATTGTTTCAAGAGAACACTGAGTTTTTAATGTTTTAATTAATTACGAAAAAATGCAAAATGACTTGAGAATCCTAGTTCCGTGTCCATTTTGTTACGATCGTAAGACATGCCGCTCGTCTGGATTTGTTTCGATGGTTTCGCGGAAACGCATTACACACAATGTTCCTGTATGTAGTCCGTATAATAATCAGATTGCATGTCCTGGGGGCGAAGATAAGGTCGTGACATTGTTGTCGTCACTCGGGCAAGCTGTGTTACGTCCGTTGATGACACATAAACCCAAATAAAATCGTCTAAATTACATCGTGATGTTTGGCCATCGGGCTTTTGTGTTTATTGATACATAAAGCCAAGATACTATTTAATATATTTGTCATAAAATTTGCCCTCTATGATGTCGTAAAATTAGTTTGAAGTCGATTTTTTTTATTGTACGAAAAGGCTGCCAATGCTGAAGTGTTCCGCGTCCATTTTGTTACGCATCGTCAAACACGCAGCGCTATACTCGTCTGGATTTGTTTCGATGGTTTCCGGCGGAATGTACATACACACAGATAACGACTACCAATGTTCCTGTATAGGCGTATAATAATCAGATTGCGCAATGAAGATAAAGGTTGTGACATTGTTGTCGCGTCCATTCGGGTAAGCTGCGTTACGTGCGTAAACGAGGATTAACCTTAACGCTATTAACGACGCTAAATTACATCGTGATGTTTGGCCATCGGCTTTGGTGTTTGTTGATACATAAAGCCAAGATACTATTTAATATATTTGTCATAAAATTTTTCCTCTATGATGTGTAAAAATTTGTTTGAAGTTGATTTTGTTATTGTACAAAAGGCTGCCAATGCTGAAGTGTTCCGCGTCCATTTTGTTACGATCGTCAGACATGTGCAGCGCTATGATCGTCTGGATTTGTTTTTCGATGGTTTCGGTAATGTACATACACACAGATAACGACTACCAATGTTCCTGTATAGGCCGTTATAATAATCAGATTGCGCAATGAAGATAAAGGTTGTGACATTGTTGTCGTCCATTCGGTAAGCTGTGTTACGTGCGTAACGAGGATTAACCTTAACGCGTTATTAACGGCCTAAATTACATCGTGATGTTTGGCCATCGGGCTTTGGTGTTTGTTGATACATAAAGCCAAGATATTATTTAATATATTTATCAAACTTTGTCATCTATGACTGCCAATGCTGGATTGTACCGTGTCTTAATGTTACAAACGTTAATTCTCAAACATAAACTTTCAAAATTGAAGCGCAGCTCTTGACAGAATTGAATTGGCTGAATTAATTTATAATTGAATGGAGTTGAACTGAATAAGATTGAATAGTAAAATGAAAAAAATGCCTTGGATTAGATAATTTCATTGTTTTCCGGTTCGGTGTCCTTGTTACAAACGTTAAATAAAAGGATTAACAACATTTTTTGGATCAAAATTGGATTTGGATAACAGTCATTAAACATTGTGATTGTCATAAACAAACTTTCCCTTTAAAATATAGAAGATTGCTCTTGTAAAACTATCTGGATAAAAACTTTTGTTATTTATAATATGTGGTGTAAACGTATGTAGCGATTGTCCTTTTTTACTCACTCATGTAACTCAAATTGAAAAAAACATCAGAATATTTTTTCTTGTTTGTACCTTGACTGCTCATAGTGAGACATGTACCTACATGATACAAAGTCAAAGGAAACTTACCCTTTGTGTGATACCATACACCTGAAAGACACTATGTTACATACGTTAGAGATGCAACTACATAAATGTACATGTAAGTTTGAATGCTAAAAAAGTGGACTTCCTCACAACGAACTATCTTTACCCCTTTAAAGTAGCTTGCTTGAGGGATAAACATTGAAATAAAAGTGTGCACTATTCCTGACAGTTATTCATTTTTTACCATGTGTGTCACACTTTCTTTCACCTAGTATTGTATATAATATACACACATATATATACACAAAATTATGGGATAAAAACATCTGAATCAATCCAAGATTTACTCTACCTTAGCAATGCTTTGTAGCTGTGAATACTGAAAATGGAATCAGGCTGAACTCTACATGGTGTTGATGCAAGTAAAAATACTGGCAGTGATGTTTTCTCATACTGTAAAACAAAAACATGACAGTTAATAAAATAATGGTGGATATGATGGACATTTAGATATAACTCGTACTTTGCACTTTAGGGGAATAATGGTACCTGATGCTATTTCCTCCAGTCCATGTTTGAATTTTCACCATGACCCCTTTTGACCATCTTCCCCATAAAATACCCAGGCATCGATGGTGGAAATTACAACTAATTCACTGGAAATTGTTCTGCTTTCTAAACTATATCTCATAATTATCATGTCTGTATTGTAAACATCATCACAATATCATTGGGCCTTGGCTATAGGAACTATCAAAAATAAAGAGATGACTAACCGAAATTCATCATAAGAGTTCAGCATAGCCTACAGCCACACAAAAAACCCTACGAGTATTATATTATCAAACAATATTTCTCTTTTGTTACTCTTACCTGTCCAACAATAATCCTACAAATGCGACATTATTCATAGTATCATCATGGTCACCATCATCGCTCAACAATCAAATCCTGAGTGTTTGCCATCATTTGAGGTTGGCTGGCCCGTCAATGGTGCGCCAGGCATGCGTGGATTTTGCCGTGAGACGGTTAGCCTTTCTTCGCCCAGCCAGCGGCGTCGAAATTCTAGCGTTGATTTTGATGGATGGCCTTCCAAACTGAACAACAGTTTTTGTCACTTTTATTGGCGTTGATATGATGAAGGGGCTGTGACGATGTTCCAAATAAATACGTTATTGTTGTTTCCAAAACTAAACTTCGCTGGCAGTATCATAATTCAAATACCCGACGAAAAGCACCAAAGTGGTCGAGACCCTGCTTTACGCTTCCACGCAAAAAGTGTTCATATATTTATGGCCTAACCAGTGGGCTCACGCCTCGGGCGCTTTGTCGCACTGGTGCCCGTAACTTGTATTACAGTCTTGGTTCGGTTCCCGGTGTCTCGGGAAAGTGCCAAGACTTGTATTTTTGTTGATTTTGACAATTTTCACCCATTGTTTCAAAATCATTTCACTTTTGTCGTGTATCAATGAACTATAAAAAATAATTGTTCTTGAATTTGGTTCAGTAATAAACTTTTTAAACGTCTGAAAGTGCGACTATAACTTTTGTCCTCATGAGTTTTTTTGAACAAATTTTGGTTCAAGAAAGTCACATGACATTGGTTTTTGTACAATAACAGAAAAACAACGCATTTTTCAAACCATGTATGTAAAACAATGAAATGTTGAGGGCATTTTTATCGCCCAATTTCGCGAGAAAAGGCGGTGTGTATTCTTTAAGTAAAGACTGTTTATGCGGTGACACCATGTGAAAAAATTATTTTGAGCAGTAATTAGTTTTGAAAAGAACTGGTGGTTACAACTCAATGTTTTGATCAGTATGCTGTGATCATGTTCAGAAAATGTTTTCAGAAAGTTTAAACATTAACACTTGTGTTGATATTTGTATTTATAGTTTATTCATGTCTAGTGTATTTTTAATTAAAATTTCAGACCAAACACATCCAAAGCTAAGGGTGTGATGCAGAACCGAATGAAATGGACTGGTACATGTACCTGCAGCTTCTTAGAGACAACCAGATAAATACTCCCTAGTGTATACGTATTTTGTTAGTCAACAGGTAAGCAATTATCCACATTTTTTGTATTGACCGTAACCTTCCCAAATCCTCCAAAATCCTCTTTGCTAAAGTGAAGGATTTTGAAGGATTTTGAAGGATTGAGGTTATAAGGCATACTTGCCTTTCCATTGTACATGTACATCCATGTTTGTTGTAGTGATTGCAAGGTCAGTGCTTGGGTCAGTGGACACTGTTTATTGCTCCATGCATGCAGGGAGGATCCCTGGCCATGTACATGTCATCGAATTAGAAACACATGTGTGCATACATGTATGTCATGTGCTTGCTTTACTACTGAAGGATTTTGGAGGATTCAGGTTGTGTGTAAGCAAATGGGCCTAGGGAGTTAGGAAGGATTCAGGTTATGTGTAAGCATATGGGCCTAGGGGAGTTAGGAAGGATTCAGGTTATGTGTAAGCATATGGGCCTAGGGAGTTAGGAAGGATTCAGTGTTATGTGTAAGCATATGGGGCCTAGGGAGTTAGGAAGGATTCAGGTTATGTGTAAGCATATGGGCCTAGGGAGTTAGGAAGGATTCAGGTTATGTGTAAGCATATGGGCCTAGGGAGTTAGGAAGGATTCAGGTTATGTGTAAGCATATGGGCCTAGGGAGTTAGGGAGGATTCAGGTTATGTGTAAGCATATGGGCCTAGGGAGTTAGGAAGGATTCAGGTTATGTGTAAGCATATATGGGCCTAGGGAGTTAGGAAGGATTCAGGTTATGTGTAAGCATATGGGCCTAGGGAGTTTGGAAGGATTCAGGTTATGTGTAAGCATATGGGCCTAGGGAGTTAGGAAGGATTCAGATTATGTGTAGCATATGGGCCTAGGGAGTTAGGGTTAATGCCTATACATGTACCTCCACTTTATTATTCATGAAATTAATTCAGCTTGCTGTGATTATTCACCTTGTAATAATATGGTGAATGCTGGAAACAAGTTTATTTTATTTATTTATTTATTGACCAAATCCAACAGCGTACAGAATCGCCAAATACAGGATGGCTGATAAAAATATAAATTTAGATAAAACAGAACTTGACATATATAAATAAGTTACATAATCCATCAAATAAATAACAAAAGACTACAAAATAAAAATATTGAGTACAGATTGACAGGAAAAGAGCGAAATATATAGCAAGGAGATGCGACAAGTACGTAAAATGAAAATATCATACTGAAATAGCTGCAAATGCTTGATACACTTGGTTACGAAACTTCCAAAGGCTTACAGCATCAAGCACATCACGCATAATCTACCATGGAGTCCATTGTAGGTGGTTGAGATTCTGGAAACAAAGCCATACTTTGTGACCTCAATGCGACTCCGTGGGACATGTAAGATGTGCTCGGCAGCAAGCCTCGTCCTTCGTGAGGCAACATGTAAACTAAAAGGATTGGCATCAGTAATATTAAAATGATTGTGGAAATGTTTGAAAAGGAATAAACAATCATAACAGACCATCTAACAGAAAGTGGAGAAAGTTTGTATAGGTCACACAATTCAAAATATTCAAGGTTACATATACCACTAATAAGATTTTTATACATGAAATTAAGAAATCGACGTTGAACTCTTTTCAATCCTGGATGTCTGATATGATGAGATGGAATTAAAGCGTAACTGTACAATATTCAAGATGAGGTCTAACAAGGGTACAATACAGGGTCCAGAGTGTACGTTTATTCTTAATCGATATTAAACCTGACATGCGATTAGCCTTTTAATAATGAGTTATGTCATTAGGCAGGGTGAATAGGTTATTACTAAAGATGCCCTCTCGTATGTTACCTGTCCGGTTCCAGATGACGTCTTGCATTAGTCTTTCCTCATGCTACATATTCATTCCTAATATCAAGTAAGCATTGAAAGATACTGAAAAGTGAGTTGCATAGTATTTGAATTGAGGAGTGGTCCATATTTTGTTTGGTTTTTAGTTGAGAATGTCATTATTAGTATCTGATGGCCTTACACAAGATACTTTTGGCCTTTTGGCTTTCTTTTGGCCCATCATTCCGAGTCCCTGAACAAATTCAAGAAACTTTTGAAGGTTAAACTATTTAGAGCTCATTAATTTGTATGTTGTTTCTAATTTTTTGTCAAAGCGCATTGATCTAGTTTGTAGGATGTGCGCTTTATAAGAACCTTCTATTATTACTCTTTCATGTGATCTTGGGTCTGTTGAAGGTGTTTATCAGAATTTTTGCACATTTTGCATGGACACTTAAGATAGTACCAATGGGATCCGGTGCACAGATTGCCTTTGTGAACATTTCCACATCTCTCCATGTTTTGATACGTATGTACAGTATGTTCGCCCTGAAAAGATACTTTACAAATCTCAGCAGGCGCTCACAGGAGAACACACAAAGGCTGTATTGTTAACGAACCATAATCCTCTATGGGCCTCCAAATGTGCTTTTGTTACTTTACTTAATCCGCGGCTAATCCTGGCGAGTATGCAGGTGCACGCGGGTGAACGCAACTTTGATTATTGGTGCTGCACCTTAAATGGTGCTTTGAGGGATGACGCCTCTTCTTCTTATCCATTTTGAGTTTATTAACATGCATCGTTTGTGGAGTCAATCCCCTTTGGAGCCTATAATAATGTCTTTAACAATTCTTGATATTCCATTTAAAATTGTAGATCATCAGTCAAACCAATATGACACTCTTGCAAGCAAAAAATTAATGTCATTGGTGACAAAATTTGAACATAAATCTTCTCTTTGAGAGTCACTTTATCCTATTAACATTTAAGGTAAAAAATGGCTCTGTTAATGGGGAAGAAGGAATGTGGGGTCACTCACCAGGGAGGTGGCGAGTGACCCTAAAAATGATGAAGCAGAGTTGGATTTGGATGAGTCTCTGAAGCTGACAAAAGGTGTCCTCATCCTCCCCATACCCCCTTTCCGGTCCATTTCCGACTTTGAATGACCACTCTTCTTTCCCATTTGAGTTTATTAACATGCATTTCCTCGATCTCCTGATGAGTCAGTCCCCTTTGGAGCCTATTGTTGTCTTAACAATTCTTGATATTCTGATTTTCGCTGTTTATGTACACATGTAGACGGAGTACTTACGTTTAATTTTCCCTGGTCCCATACACCACTCAATGATACTTCCATTGGTCGGTTTATTAGTTTTCCCAATTACTCCATTCCAAAATAATTGTTTGGAATGTTGAACTCCAAAAGAAAAATATTCAAGTGCCAGTGCCCTTCATTTTGGATTGTTAAACTGGAGAGTATTAAATTATTGTTGGACTGGGGGAAATCAACAGTATCATTGTACAATCCCACTGACAATTCACATAATTTCCTCTGGCTCTTATCAGTAGATGAGTCTGTTAACTGGATGAACTAATGTCTTACAGGATCTCATTGGAGGCAACCATTGTTGTATGTGCATTTCCAGTGGCTTGATTTGTATTGTCTAATTTCTCTAAATTGCATAAATATACAATTATTTTCTGGATGAACTAAATGCCTTGCGATTGGCAACCATAGCTTTTTATCTTATTGATCCCCAATTGGTTTATACACCTTGTAGTAAACATTTGCAGCATTGATGTCATCAATGGCTTTTGAATGCTGACATAAACAGGAATGCAAATTGCATTGTAACCATTTATAAATAGTATAAATTTATACCTACATGTATAAATAGCGGGCCCACTGCTGTGTGGGATTTTGGCCGGCTGGTCGCCGTCAGGCGAGCCCGGTGGTAGGTGTTGGTTCGAATCCTGCCCCGAGTCGCCTGTGAAGTTTTTTCTACATACACTTTCGGAAAGCAGTGCATATACACCACGTCGGTGTAGGGCAAAATTAAATAAATTGCCTAAATATCTGGTTGCTGCATTTTGCTGCATCTGATACAGCGATGAATACTCGATAAAGTCACCAACCATTGCTGTTGTCATGGCATTTGAAAAATCTTGCCAAA
This sequence comes from Zoroaster sp. YZ-2022, assembly GCA_029582265.1. Classification (NCBI taxonomy): domain Eukaryota; kingdom Metazoa; phylum Echinodermata; class Asteroidea; order Forcipulatida; family Zoroasteridae; genus Zoroaster; species Zoroaster sp. YZ-2022. The sequence continues at coordinate 465,372 of CM055835.1, read as the reverse complement.
ATGGTAAAGCTCTGGCAAATTCAATATGGCATCCATCGTGAATGAAAGGCACTCAAAAATGATCTTTGAGTTGGAAATGCTTCATTGAAGACTTGATGTTCCTTGTTTTTCTTGGTTTGAAGTGCATGTTGGGTGGGTCTCTCCATCCAACACTGCAGGGAGGTATACAAAGGGCAAGAACTGTGTGTATGGTGACCAGACATGTTCAATTGGATTCAAAGCAGAATCTCCTGGACAGAAGGACATCACGATTAATTCACTGAGGTTACACTCCCAGAAGAGCCAGCCATAAATGCTCATTGACAATACTAGCAATGATCATCCCCTTCTTTACCCTTCCTCCACCAGTGCAAGTTAATTGATGTTCATTCATGTAGTTAGCAATGTTACGTTTTGAGTGAGGACTTAGAGAACTATCTTTGTCTGATATTCTTAAGTTGAGTTGGAAAATTTCTTGACCTTGTTGCTACAATCCACTGCCATCAGGGTCTGGTGACCTACATGTACCTTCATTTTTATAGTTGTTGAGGGAATATATACTATGTACTACTGCATTGGTGTTAAACCTTTTAAGAGCACAGCGTGCCTTACAGAATTAAACAAAATGGCTGTTGCCGTTCAATTTTCTCAGAGTTCTCTTTTGCCATAACTCATGCATGAGATCTGGCCATTGTATAAACCAGAAGCTGATTTGGAAGGATACATGTACACCTGTAATATTGTAATAAATACAAATTTAGACATTAATACTCACATCTACATGTATCACCTTTTTACAAATGTAATCGCTGTTTTTTTCCATTATTTTTACTGGCATCATTTAACCAGTCAACTTTCAACCAACAATATGTGCACGGGCTACAAATACATGTATATATCAATATAGCTTTTAGTATTTACTTTTAATTAAAAAAGGACAGTTGACTCCAGTCAAAGGCCTTCTACTGGTCAAGAACAAAATTACAAGTCAGTCAAGGTTCTTCCCTATCTACGAAATCAACCAGATCCCTAAGGAGTCTGATATTATCGTGTAAAAGACTCTTGCCCAGGCGGTAGCATACATACATGTAAGCCCTTCAGCAGGATCTTATAGTCGACATTAAGAAAGGAGATGGCTAATAAGCAGATCTCCCTTTTTTCCCAAAGGTGTGATGACTTTCCCAAATGTTTGAGAATCACCTAATATATTAAAGATTAAAAAACCTGACAGCGAAAAACCCCAGAAGATCATATTGGCCCTCTCAGCGAAGGTTTCGGTTGTCCCCCCCTAGGCGTTCATGGGGCTGGGGAATTTGATTTTTGGATGAGTGTCCTCTACTTCCCTGCTCCATTCCGACTCGAAAGAGGAGAGACGGTTGGGTTATTTACCTTTTTCAGGGGCGGCGGCCGCTTCCAGCGGTGGAAGAGTCGGAATCGAAGAGGAACAACCCCTCACCTTACCACCAGTGGGAAACATTCCACTGCAAGTCACCCTTGAAGGGGCCTAGCACTTTCTTGCATCCCATGGAGGATGCTGGTGGCAGTCCACTTAGCAACAATGGGCTTTCGACTCTAGAAACTGTGTCTGAGTCCGAGGGCCAGAACAATGAAGATAGAACTCCCTGACCCTCGAACCCGGGCAGAAGATGTCGGTCGGAGTGGAGGGAGTTCTCATTAACTAAAATTTGTACCATCGGTTGGGGCGATGGGTTTCTCATCATCAGACTGATGCTGGTTCTGCCAGAGATACTGGCAGGGGGGAGTTCCGCTCACCACATCAGTCCAATAACCTTCACGTTCAGTGGCGACATGATCTGTGTGGGAGTTAGGGGACACAACCGGTAGCTGTGCCTTCTCCCCACAAAAAGTACATACACTAGTTGTTTTTTGGGACACGCCCGAAATGACATGTCCACTTCTAAACACTTATGGCAAGTGACTTTGTACAGTCACTTGCCATATGATCTGATTCCCGCATCGGGCACATGTCCGGGTTTGCCGTAATAAAACACCAGGCATCCTGGCCCCGATCACGGAGGTCAATATTGGTATATTGTTCTGTAATACGCATCTTATATGGCCTCAGCCCCGCTAATGATCTCGGGTTCAGGCCCGGCATGGTACCCAAGTCTGCTGGAAATAATGTCACCATACTCACGAAGCTTGAGATGATCCTTTAGTCGGTAAACATGTATTTGTTCCATGGCCTTGCCCGATGGCCCCTCATGTTGAAATCTCTGACATGGTTCCCTGAAGATTTTGGCGAGGAGGGTTCCCTCACCACTCTATCCCAAATCCCTTGGGAACAATATAATCTATGTAAGTTAAATCAATGCTATGCCCCTTCTCCCCCACAAAAAGTACAAACTGCTTGGTTTTGGGAACACGCATGTTGCTTCTAAACATTTGTGGCATCTTGACTTTATAACAGTAACTGGCCACATGGCCTGGATTCCCGCATCGAGCAGATGCCCAGAGTTTAGCCATTGTAAACCCGAGCATCACAGCCACCGGTCGGAGAACTATTAAAATATTCTTCCTAATTCATCTTGTACTGCCCGGCCCGCTTCAGGCGTCTCGGGTACCGGCCGTAAGTGCTGAATCTGCTTGTGATCATCACTGTCGCCCACAACACAAGAGACGATTCTTTCGTCGATCCCATATCAACGTAAAGGATCATTACTACGAAATGCCCCACGGGACAAAAACCGTACAACCCGCCAGAGTACAACAGAGTTTTGGGTTCTCAAAGATAACATACCGTCCTCCTCTCATACTGCAGGTTTGAATGACAAACAAATAGTCCATAGGGGATTCTTCCTTTCTCTTGGATAACTAAAACAAATTCTGGAAGCGACTGCCGGTGAAACCTAAGTTAAAACTGAGCAGTTCAAAGTACTAAATAACATGGCTTGGGAAGTAGCCAAAAGAAAAAAAATACCTTCTCGGATAATAAAAGAAATTGCATTTTTCTGCTACTTGTGGCGGTGTTAATATTAAAAACTACCCTATCAGATAATTTAAATAATACACTTACCACTATGATTGATAGTAGTGCTGTGACGGAAAAAATAAACTCAAATAAAAGGGTTACTTCACGCTGCTTGGAAGTGGTGTAATAAAGCTAATTATCCTACTCGGATAACTTAAATAAGCGTCACCACTACTGCTTGTAGTGATGTAAAGGAAGAGAAAGAAAAACTAGAGGTACTGAGTTTGTGAAAACTACGCGGGTATTCGATTATTACATCATTTGTGATGGCGTCATCACTAAATTTATTTAAAAGACAAAGAGTTACCTCCAGGAATGCTGAGTTTTCATAATATGTAATTAAAATAACAATGTACTTGTACTGAATACATTAACTTCTGGTCCAGTCATCGCCTAATTTTAATTCTTCCACTAGTAAGTTCGGGTTCAGTCATGTGGCGTCATTCGCCATAATAAAATTTGTCCTCATAATAATGAATTGTCAGTGTGCCAAATTTGGTAAATTCTGTCTGATGTTTTTCTCAAGATAGCAAAAAAGTGTGGTTTTATTTTATATGTACCCATGTTTGGTTGGTGATCCATCAGTTCTCGAAGTGTGAGTAACGGTTGTTTGATCGATTTAGCAGTTTTCATTGGCAAACAAACGACTTTTGTGTGGATTTATTTTAACATTATTGTGTGCATAATGCACTACTGGACATTTCCATCACCAGTGTGCAAGAAAGAAAATCTAGAAACATAAAAAAAAAAACCACTATTTAAATGGTTACTAATATCTTACAGTATTTTGCTTGACATTTCACTCAGATTGCAAGAACATTTGTCTGCATAGATACACATCACTTGGAACTGTTACAGTTTCCTCTGAAACCACATAATATTTCCACAAAGGTTTTATTTCTACATGTAACCACTTAAATAAATTACCATTCAATTTTATTCAAGTATATCTTTGTTATGTACATAATCAATAAACCTCATCATGACATCTTCACATTTCACTGCACATAACGAACTCAAACATTCAGAGAAATGTCACCAATCCTCATCTCCGGTTTCATAACAAAACCAATAACAACATCCCAATCCCTTTCGTCTGTGCTACCTAACAAACAGGTTTCATTAGCTAACATATTCACAGTTTCGTCCCAAACTACCACAAAAACCTGAAACAGCCCTGTGTTTGTCCACGTAATAAACACATAGCATATCTAGTTTTAACATTATTATTGTGGCATAATGCACTACTGGACATTTCCATCACCAGTGTTAAAAAAATCTAGACTAAAAAATCCACTGTATTTAAATGGTTACTAATAACACAGTATTTTGTTTGACATTTCACTCCATTGCAAGAATTATTGTTGTCTGCAGAAATCACACATCACTTGGAACTATTGCACCCAACTCTTAACCATATTCACCGCGCTTAACTGAGAGGTGAAAAGAAGACATACATTTACTTTTGAATGAATTCTTGTCATCTGTCCTGGGAGATATGGTGTCCATAAAAGAAGTCAATCTGTGTCTACGGTATACTGGAATTCCAGCTGGAATGGCAGTATACTGATCCTATAAACAGACAGCATAATTCCTTTATCTATATGGCACTCGAAGTTACACTGCCGTTGTGGTCTGTAAGACTCATCAGGCATGCAACTTTCAGCTGATCAGCTGACATAGAGCAAAGAATCACAATGGCTGTGGCACTTTCCTCTCTTTTACCCAGACAACTGCCGGTTGTATGATGCCGACTCATACAAAATGATTGAATTTGACCTTGTTTGTAAATTATTCAGTTCACTCCACGCAGCCACTTCTCTTGATATGACCGACCCTACGTGTACTTGTTTGCTTATACTGTACGGTAGCTGTACAATTGGTATGCCTACACACCAACTTCGAGCTCCACACTCAGGCATGCATTTTTTGTTGAAACATTGAAATCAATGAGAACTGTCTTGTCGAAATGTAATTATTATGATTGTCTATCTTTGGTGCATTTGCTTAAAATTATGACGTTGGCAGTGCAGATCTATTCATAATATTAACCTGAAAAAGAACCCGGGTTCATAAGTTTAATCAATCTTGCGTCAATGGTGCAATTATTACAAGTATTAAAATGTACACAAAGAGTAGTAAAGAAAATAATAAAGTAAAACAAAATAAGGAAAAATAAAGAAAATTGAAGAGTAAACACCATAAGTACTAGCATGAACTGTGACAAATATGCATAAACTAGGCAATTATTGAGCACATGATTGATAAGTCAAAGGCGCTTGAGCCTCAGAGTCCAACCCGTAAATACAACCTGTTTTACAATTAAACAAAAGTGGGTGTAAATGAACAAGTGAAATGAGGCCAAGAACAAAAGGATCACTGAAATATGAGATTGATATTGTCAACAACCAAAACAAATATATAAATAAATAAATAAAGCAATGGGGGAAAGCAATCATAACCAAAGCCCCAAATAGTAGAGATTGCTTAAAAGGACGTCTGAGAAATACATTCTTAGTTAATAAAAACAAATCTTGAATGTAAATCAATGACAAGTCTGGGACACCCCACTCAAAGGGCTACTAGAATAACAAATTAAAAGGCATGTGGACATGTCCACTAGATACACCTGCCCCGATACAAAAATATAAACAAGTGGGTGTAAATATGGGACAAGTCAATTGAGACCACGTCACAAACCATATGGTCAATGCGGCCGGTGGGGATATACATGCTGGCTCCCGAGTAAATATCATGCAGAGGGTAAGATGGGGCCTTCACGAACCCTGATGGTAGCCAACAGTGAATATGGCATCGTGAGGGATGCTGCCGAAAAATAGTGGCTGGGCCAACCCAGGGCATGATATATACAGGCTGCTGGTTGGCTGACCATCCTTCATGATAGGTGACAGCAAAAGATTGAATGGTACTGTCCAGGGCCCAAGTCATCGGACGGTGACACGACCAGGCACCCGTTACTTGTCTGATCTGATGATACTCCAACCTATCCTTTCCTGGGGCAGAGTTAACATCAGGCCCAGATGGAAATAGCTCTTTGTATTACTGGACAGATGATGTATGGACCCGGACTCACAGGCTTGTCCAAAAGGTCGTGTGGTGAAAACATCTTTGCAAATTTTTCATAAACTGTTATTGATTTCACTCCATTGGCCCCTTGTTTTACACATATGAGTGCCATGGTCGAAGGATGATGGTACCTCTGGGAAGAAGATGTGCCAAAGCTGTGACATCTTCCCCTTCGTCTGCCCTCCACAAAGGCTAGAGTCATTAAATTCGACCCAGTATGACATTCTTGCAGCAAGAAATGTCATACTGGTGACAAAGATCAAAAATCACGTTATCTCTTTGCACGATCACGCATCCCATTTTATTTATTGTTATTTATTTACTTATTTAAAACCATTTTTAACGAGGGTAACCCACATCCAGCACAGCTGATCATTTGGGGCCTCATATTATATAAAATATATCAATATTATACAAAAATTATTACAGGAGGTACAGGTAGTTAATTAATGATAAAAACAGTCTTAACGGACAATTTACATACAAAATAAAGCGTAAAGGACTAAGCCTTTGCAGTTTACATGGTTACCACAGTTGCCGACCGTTCAAAGCAGTTGCAGTTACGTTTTTCGGTTGGATTAGCCTTAATCTATTTTTTCGTGACCTTCCATTTTTGGAGGCGTGATACGCGAAGAAGACATCAATCAGAAGTTGCGTGACAAAACAACGTCCGATCTTTTGAAGATTAGACCGAGCAGCGGTGACAAAGTACCAAACTTGCTTTGTCTAGAATACGCTTCGTGTTTGATTTCTGCCTAACCCTTAGATTGCGTCTTTGTAGTTGCATTTCTTAGAAGAAACTGTAAGCGCGAGTGGCGTTTGTTACCGCTTAATTTGTCTTCAAACATCAAAGATTGGGCAGGCAGACGGCATTGAATACCGCTGACCTGAATATAAACAGTCCAGGTGTGCATAAATACTGTGCCTGCGCTGGACGTATGTGCATTCTATAGACAGGTACTAGACGGTACTAGACCCGCAGTGCGTCACGTGGCGGTATTTGTGAAATTTTTCATTCCTGCTTTTGCAATTCCGTAATTTTAATTCATTCGATCTTCCGTTATAGGGCACCGCCAATCTTGGCGCATCATTGGGTGGTTGGATTTGGGCGTGGCTAAACCACTTTGGCCAATGGGGTTTGGGCGGACCGGATAAACAATGGATGCTCTTTCACCTTTGCTACACCTGTGCATCATGATTGGTTCTTTTTTGGTGATGGGCTGTCCATGATGTTGGCTTGAACCCAATGGGGCTGGGGCTGGGTAATCTCCGTGCCTGATACTTCCCACATTCTCGTCTGGGCATCATGATTGGTTCTTTTTGGTAGCGGGCTGTATCAGCGATGTTGGCTGAGAGCCAATGGGGCAGAAACTGGTAATCTCATTGCACAATACATCCCATCGCTCGTCTGTTGCATTACCGTCCGTGCTGATCTTCAAGAGTGAAGTTTGGCATGGTTGTAAGGCGTTGTGTAGAACCCGGGGAATGTTCTTCCACCTGTTCTTGATCGTGTATATCATTTTTGTTTGCGATTCTGATCTTTAAATTTAAAGCGATGTTTGAACAATATCTGCCCGTTCGCATTGAGTAACAAATAAGATTATGAACAAACTTCCCCGAGACTTTTTTCTTTTGTTTTCTTTGAGCGTGAAATTCACGGTTAACACGTAACATAAAACCTCTGATTACAGTTAATTTTAAAACCATAAACTTGCAGGCTTATAAAAGGACTAAATTGCACAAATAGACCCCCCCCTCCTGTCTACCATACTGATGAAGATACATGTAGGACTAAAAGGGAAGATTAAAAGTAGACGTAAACTAAAAAACAATAACAAAATGAACACAACAAAATTTTAGAAATAATAAAACCATCAAAGCAAATTAATTATCAATTGTATGCACCAACATCTCAGGCAAAACACAAAATTAATCTATGACATAATAATATTAACTGAAACCTTGCCTACCTTCCCAACAAATGCGGAATGAAGAATAAGAGTTTGAGCAGTGGTGAAAGGGACACCATTTAAAAATAAGGAGCTCTGTAACTAATACTGTTTTAAAAGATTTCGCATTTAGGTTTGGGAATAATAAAATTACCATGTGTAATTGCCAGGTTGTTGGTCGATCGCCAGAGCTGGATCGGGTTAAGTCTCTCTGCTTGAGACAGTCTGTGGGAGCTTACCAATGGAATAGAGGCCTTAAAAGCCTGGCAGGCAAGTTGGAGAGTGGATCACTGGGCAGCGATAAGTTTAAAAGCAAGCGGCCATTGTTGGTGTTTTTAAAAACAAACTATTTACTTGGGGCACTCGCCCGGGGGGTTTTTGGCAGGCGAATACAAGTAGAATGAGGCAGGGGTTGGATCAGGGAGGGGACTCCGAAGAGGTCAGTTAAGTCTCCTTGTATAGGGACAGCCCGTTTTAAAGGGACTTCTAACCTTGGAAGAAAAGTCCGAATCAGAAGAGGTGATCCCTCTTCTTTTCTTTCCTTCTACCCAATTTTCTTGAAAGGCTGGACCTTCGAATGCTGCTGCGTGGCAATCTGGCTTATGCATGAGCCAAAAGGGTTAGGCGGCGTTCAGCCAATTACAGCCTACGCATCCGACAAGGATAGCAAGTTTAAAATCCAAGTACAATCGCAGTGAAAACATTCCCTGACGAGTCACCTTTAAAAGGACCTGTCACTCACCAGGCATCCTAAACAGGATGCTCGTGGCATGAATGCATGACTTTTGGGAGTTTAAGCACTGAAGGAGTATCTGGTCGAAGACCCAGAGCGATGATGAGTGGAACTCCCGATCCTTTCATTGCCGAAGATTCGGACGGAGAGGAGAGTTCCCTCTACCACAGGGCCGAAGCCCAGACTGCAGAAGACTCTTCCCCACGGAAACCGGCTTTTAGGAAGAGGCCTCCCCTCTTAGAAGAAACAGACCGTGAGAGAACATCCCATTCAAAGCCTCTACAGAGGCCAAGCCCTGAGCCGGAGAAGGGAGGGTCCCCTCCACCAAAGAGCAGTGAGGAGAAACTCCTCCCTTAATAGAAACAGGCCGTAGGAGGATTAGCCTTCTCACTTGACCACTACGTTTGTCCACCTCTTGGTGAGTTTTGCACACAATTTACCAAAGGAATTGGAACGCTTTAAAAGCCTGCCCTCCTCCTCCTGAAACCCGTGCAAACTACTGGGATTTGGGAACGCATTGGCCGCGTGTAACAACAAAACATTGTAACATTTAAATTGTGTTACAACCAGCGCCATATGGCTGGATGCTCTACATTGGGCACCAGAATAACTGTCCCCTAGCGGAGCACCAACAGGATGTCTTTTCAACCTCATTTTACAGCAGTGGCGAATTGCCATTAAATAGGAGGGTCTCGGCGAAGGTGCATTCCACCCCGAGGGGAACCTCCCTATGCACAGAGTCTGAACTTCCGATGTTGTCGTCCAGTTTATCGAATTGAAAATATGGTGACTTTTGTATAGCCACCATAGTAAATAGCTTACTACCGGAATGGACTTACTACCCGGTGAAAGCGATCTCTGATAAGAGGAGATTAAAGGATTAAATCAGGCATTGCCTAGGTAGTTGAGCGGTGACCATGTAATTACGTGATATTAATTCCGATGTTTTTTTCCAGAAAACCGTAAGAGCTGACTTGGCGTGATCTTGTTGTCGGACTTCGGTTTGGCAGCACAGTCCGCATATCTGAATAGGTCTTGGTGGCATGATTGAAAAAAAAAAAAAACCTATTCTGTATCCAAGGTTAAAAAACTTACCCTACTTTTCTTTCTGATAATTTTTCTTTAAAACAGAAAGACCTACTACTATAACCTGTAGTGGTATTAAGGGAAAGGGAAAAGGAGAAAGAAAAAAGTTACAGATAACCATTGTTACCTTCACTGCTACAGCATGTAGTGTTAAGAAAAATGTTGCCAACTCAGGCAAATGGCTGTTATATAAATATACACACACACACATGCACACACCACCCGACATGGTGATGCTATAATAATTACAATTTACCTACTTGGGTAACGGATATTACCTACTAGTACACCACCATGACTTGTAGCAGTGCTATAAAAATAAAGCACAATTCCAGACCATTGTTTTGCCGGTCTGGTGTGCATGTACAACTAAACATATTTAGGAAAAAACAACTGAGGAAACAAAGCCAAAACTTTATACTTGGTTTCCCCGACAAAGAAAACTTACTGTACCTGGTGTAACCTGAAACCCTTCGGCTGTATGGTCACACAGGAACACCTAAAAAGGGAAAGAGAGGGGCCCAATTTGCCCTATGCTATTATTCAAGGAAGGGAACAACACACAAAGGAAAACAGGAGGTCAACAGCTCACTGAACTCAACAGAACAGTGAGCCGTGATCAAACTAGAAAAGAAAAAGAAGCACTTAAGCAATGCTCCAAAGCAATACAATTTGAAACAAACTTAAAGAATACAATATATTTCCTTAAAAGGCTATTCACCAGGTTTTGGAAGCTGGGCTGATCCTTGATCGGTTTTGAGACTGAATATAATGCACTGGTGATAGGATAGCCACTCCTATACCTTAGTGCGTGGAATGTAACCACTCCTACCCCACTAACATAAAAAGTACACGCTAAAAAACAAACACTAGGCTAAGCAGCCTGGCCTTGGTATAACACCGTTACTTATGCTTATCAACATAAAGGTGGAGTGACCCACCCTGCTCACCAAACTAAAATTACTTAACAATGTTCGAAGACAGAACATGTTTTAATTCCATTAAACTATAAATATAAGAAATCTATGTCATCTAAAAACACATCAAACAGACCCCGATTATGAGCAAACTATACGAATCGACACACCAAAAAAGCCTTACACAAAATTACAAGTTATGGAAAAAGCCGGTCGTTTTCTACATGTATGCATAACATAATGCTCTGCGACACACACAGAGTGGTTGAAAGTCATTCCTATTTAGTCTAGTAAAATCTGCCCTAATCGTTCCTTCAGGGCACCTATAATACATAAAAGTAGCTGTTCAGCGGTATTTTTTTCAATAATTTCACCGGAAGACAAAAAACCCCCTTTACCCCCAC
>CM055835.1:405635-453725 GCA_029582265.1 Zoroaster sp. YZ-2022 | reverse complement strand
AAAATTTTGTTCTATTTGGGATCTACGTCAAGCAATTGTCTAAAGTTTCTTCCATTTATTACAATTGGTGACTCGCAGATAACCCCTCATTACATGCACGTAATTTGGGTGTTATATTTGACTCGACAATGACTTTAAAACCACATATCTCCAACATTGTTCGCATATCATCATTTCATATCAGAAATATAAGCCAAATTAGAAATACTTGAATAAAAGTGTGCTGAACAAATTATACATGCATTTGTCACATCACGGCTTGATAACAGGAATGCTCTCCTTTACGGTCTTCCGCAGAATCAAATATCTCGTCTTCAGCACATACAAAACACAGCAGCTCGTGTTGTGACTTTGTCCAGAAAGTCATGCCATATCACGCCAATCTTGAAAGAACTGCACTGGCTTCCTGTTTCACAGAGAATTGTTTTTAAACTTATGCTAATTGTTCACAAATCTTTTAATAACATTGCTCCAATTTATATTTCTGAACTACTTAAAGTCTACACTCCATCACGCAATTTGCGCTCCAGCAACATGTCACTCCTCAAGGAACCAACTTCAAACGGAACTGGGGTGATAGGTCGTTTCTGTCGCAGCTCTGAGACTCTGGAATCATCTTCCAACTAAACTCAAATCTTGTCATAGTATAACCAGATTCAAGTCGATACTTAAAACTCATCTTATGTCACAACTCTTCAAAGATGATGTATATTTGTAATTGCATTGTAGGTACATGTATCTCGGTACATAATTTGTTTTGTTTTCCTATGCTATCATTGTATATTGTTTGTATTAATGTTTTTCTTTTGTTTCGCCTTGAGCGCCCAGCAGGGTGAATATGTGCGCGCTAAAATCTTATTATTATTATTATTATTATTATGATCGACGGGTAGAATGGGATGCGAAGAACTTCAGATGTTGACCAGTACATCTTGTATTGAGAGGATTTGTTTATGCCCATAGCAATGAGAAGTGCCACAAATGCCATCATTTCTGGAATGTTGGTTGGGTGCCAGGAGAATTGTTGACCAGGATTTGATTCTATTGTTTGCTGCGCATAGCGATTAGTCTCATCGACGAGCATATCCCACACGAGTTGACAAAAATACAGCTTGAACATCTCCACTGCCGACAGTGTGGCAAAGTCGCCGGTGGGGCCAGAATTTCCATTGAACTGCACAGTCCCACACTCGTAATGGTCTCGTCGTTCCCAACCGGATCGGAAATCTAACTTTCCTGTCGTTCTTGATCTCGGTCGGCTGTCACCTTGGTAGGTAGGCTGCAACAGAAAAAACAAAGGCAAAGGAGGATTAATCTCGGTCCTTTGTAAATACAATATCTCAATGCTGCATGTGCACAGGCCACAGGGGGTCATGCGCAAAATGAATATTGTGCTGAGAAATAAAATATGGCAGATTCCATCCACTCTCCAAAACTCGTTATCGATAAATTTTCGTTTTAATGTGGGATTGTGAATGTGAATTCCCCCAACTTCTTGCATAATACGACTTATGAGGGCCTTTCGAATACAAGGCTATTCTTTTGGAAGCTTGAGACTAAGAAGAGTGCATTTTCAGCCTGTTAACGCTAAAGAGCACGACCGGCTATGGGTAAATGTTAAAATTTCTATGCTGCCTATATCTATAGGCTTACATCAACTTGCTGTTTCAATGAATACAAATATTACCCCAACAAACTACTAATAATTGTACATTTTCACTTGACGTTTTTGACCCAGTCCAGGGGGTGGGGATTTGGTCAATCCTATTAAAGGATCCATTTCTAAATTTACATTACTCAACTCCAACAGTTGTAACGCTATAGCCTAGGAAAATAAGTGAATTACGTTAATTTGCATTGGGCAGTGTTATTAATATTAGTTATTCATTTTTACTGTGATTTTGGCCTACCTCTTCAAGTTCAACGTCGTCGTCGTCATCCGTTACTTCGTCATCTGATTCTGAGCCACTGTCTGCCAAAATCTCAGCCAAAATGCCATCATTTATGTCCGTTTCCATCATGATTGCAACTAAATTCAACTGACCGTTGTGGAAACGAGTGGACGCTAGCACCAAAAACCGCAAAGTGACGCACTTTTCTTTTCATAAACTTTTATACACTTCATTCATGTCAATAGAGGGCGCCAACCCCAAAAACAACTCAAGCATTTTCAGGTGGTGATTTGGTCGCCGTGGTCGCTCAAGGGCATGCCGATTCTCGGCACCTTTTAGAGCCCACGGGAAGGAAGCGTATCACAACAAAGGCTCTTTTTAGAGCCCGTGGGATCGAAAGGGTTAACTGCGTCCTGGTCCGGTTGTCAGTTCTGAGACGCTGTGGGATGGGGTGGGGTGGCGGGGGGAGGGGCGTAATGGGATTACTAATTACTAAACTTTCATGGATAACCACAAGTTTGTATTGGCCATGCCATAAATGTTGCTGGCAATGAGATTGATTGGAGATGCCCTGTGTAGTATATCGCGCAATGCAGTGGCAATGAATGGGCAACACATATACAGTATGTATACATACATGTACATGTTTGCGTGTCATGTCCCGGCTGCTAAACTGTAACACTCCTACTTACCAACATTCTTGTTGGCCTACTTTTATGTTTACTAATAAGGAGCCAAGGGAATATTGATAATGTTCATCATCGATACGGGTAAATCCCGGGAGATGGGGGATATATATCTACTAGGTCGCCCGCAGGCGGGATCGCCTCCGGATATTCCAATCACTCTTGTCCTCTATGCTGTACCTGGCCAGCTCTTCTACCATTTCTGCTTGAACTCTGGCCTCATCTGTTCTTCCGACCATGCTTTGGCTCTTAGAGGCACCATACGACTGGCGGGAGGTTTGGATGGCGGTGCCAATGACCAGCTATTCCCATTCTCCTGAAGGCAATCTTGTGTGAGACCAGACTCGAGGGAGTTTGCCATTATAGTGCCTTTGTTGGTTACATGGTCCCTCCAGTCGATATCGAGCACCATCCTCAACATCCTGGTATAGCAGCCTTCAAGGGATTTCTGGAGGTTCAGGGTCAGGGTCTAGCACTCAGATCCGTACAGCAGGACGGACTCCACCATTATACCAGCCACTTTTTGGCCTGGGGTGGTCCATAGGATCATCCCCCAGAATTTGTCATGCGGAAAAAATAATAACAATAATAAGCGAATAATTCATGCAAAAAAGGACGAAATTTGGTTTGTTTAAATATTTCTTCTGAGGACGATCAGAGCATACTGATCGAAACGTCAAGTGTAACCTCCAGTTCTTTTCAGAACTAATTACTTAAATATTTGTTTGTTTCTTTGTCTGTTTGGGTGTCATCTTTATGCGGTAGCTGTAGTATTCCTGATTGGTTTTGCGTCAGATAACCGGGGATTCATGTGCCTGCTGATTTTTTATATATAAAAAGATTAAAAGACAAACGAGAAGAGAAATGGTACTTAAAGTGATGTTTCAAGCTGTGTTTTTTTTTTTTTTTTTATGTGTGTTTACATTTACCCCTGTCCAACTCCTATCGTTAACCCTATCCAATTCAACCCTTTACCCTCTTCTACCGTAACCATTCTGACACAAACACTAATCTGGGTCTTTACATAAATTACACCAAAATAAAACACACACACATACACAATGTTTTCACATTTATTTTTAAAACCATTTCAACAAAAGTAATACACACAGTATCATGATTGTTGTTCATTTATTTAATCATTGTTATTTTTCAAAAGCAATTACAATATTATATTTAACAAAAACACTTTAATTCTAATCAAACCATTAGCAATATAAATAAACATATAAAAGAATAACGATTTCACAATAAACTTGTTCAATGGAGACATCTCTAAGTAAACGATACATTATGCATCCAACTGTTCAATAGTGCTACCAATCAGTTCAGTTAAATTGTTAAAACGTGAGGGTAGAACGAACGGGCAACATCGTCAGGGTCCGCCTCCACTCATTTAGGATGTGCTTAATTACAGAATGTTTATCAATGTCCAATCCCTCGTCGCTTGATTCATTAACATTTAGATAGGTGTTGACTGCGTCAAGAACGTCAATAACTTTGTGCGCATCTACAAGCTCCACCGCTTCTTCGTAATAATCAGATACATAGTCATAAAGACGGCATGGTGGATGCATACCGAAAAACGCACACTTATGATCATACAGACTCGGCCAGTTATCCTCACATCCTTCACACCCTAGTTGTTCCTGAGCAGCATACACGAGCTTTAGTATGTTATCCGTAACCATCTTGGTCAGAATTATTTTGATAACCATTCTGGTGGGTGATGCTTCGTCTACGATATCAACACTGGCGGGTGATTCAATGTCTCCTGGAATGAGTAGTAAACAAAGAATAGTTAATAGCTGTGTTTTACACTGTTCCCAGGGCTTTGGTAATGTCGGCGCTCTGTCCAGCCAGCATCATCCACTCTTCGGTGGTGAGATTCAACCCCTTCTTCCCAGCCAGCAATCGGGTCTTGTTCATGTTCCAATAATACTCTCTGATATTAACGTAACGCTCACCACCGATTTGGCATTCTTCTGTAGCTTCTCTTGACGGTGTCCTTTCCCTTCACGTAGGGTGAACCCGAAGCCCCATGGTTGTCTGCCTGCGCCTAAGAGGAATTACCGGTCAACTCGTTCACAGCAGCCGCCAGAATGTCCACTCCGGTTGAGTCGACCAGTCTTCTCTGTTCACGCTGGATCGGTATGGTAGTAGGGATGGACCAAACACTCTCTGGTAAATATGTTGTAGAAACATTTACCCTCAGTCGAACTGTACGCTTCACGCCAACCGGTTTTGACTTGCTCGTGTGTAAGTTTTTTCACACAGTCAAACGGTCCACCATCCAACAGAGACGTCAGGAAGTTATGGCGCTACTGACATCGATGCAGCATCGTAGGTTGTATTAAGGTTGGAAAGTTCAGCCATCTTGTGAGAGATACAGTATACAGCAACGTATATTCTAGCAGAAGTCAGAAGTCAGTTGTCCGGGGTATAGAATGAGTCGTAAACGTCAAACAGTTGCCCTTTATGAGTTTCAGACACCAGCAGTCAAATTGACAGTGTAAATTATTTCGGGTTAACCTTTATTATCCAATCAAAACACAGCATGATTGACCATTCAGAGCACAATACAATGGTTACGTAACGACTTGCCCAGACTTGTCCGTGACGTCACACAGGTAACTTCATTCATCACGGCAACTTCATTCATCACGAGGTCAACACGTCTTAGCTCGCCCTTACATGCCCGGTGACGAAACACTAATACACGATATCTAGTACCCTGTTCACACAAACATACTCATTATACACCAGAGTTAATTATTAATTAAAATATAATCATAAATATAAATGATTAAAACTATTATATAAATATGTTTTTTCCCACAGCAGCAGCGCGCACCGTTGCGTGGTAATGCATTCTGTCACTTGGTGACTGCTGTCATCGATCGTTCCTTAGAAAACCGTCGTCAGCAATAACGGCTTCCTCCAGTTGTTGTTACTTTCGCGATAAGTAAATCACTTGTTTTTAACTTATTTTATTTTCAACAAGATGACCACTGTTACTCCCATACCCTTTCATGTATTTCTATTCATCGTACGTTCACACGTACGTACAGACCTGCTCCCTTTGTGTTTGCATTTCTATTCACCGTACGTTGGCGCGGCCCGTACAGACCTGTCATAAGTGATCACTCAGTCGTAACACCATTGTCCGTACTGCGCGCTGGGGAGGGTCTGGGAAGTTGAAGCAATATTTGGGAGGGAGTAGGTGCGGAGGGTGAACCTCCGCCTGCCTCCGCCTCCTCCGCCTGCCTCCGCCTGCCCGCCTCCTCCGCACTCCGCACAAAGGTGCAGGATGCTCCTCTTATGCTACTAACGACCGACTCGAGAAAGAATCGCGCGCTCAAAAACTTTACTGATATAAACGAAGCGATGAATGAATATTATATCGTTACCGGCAGCCAATTTAAACCGCCAAATTTATACGACGAGCCTAAACTAGCCAATTTTTACGCTCCTATAGGGAAGATAAAAACCCCCAGAAAAGTCTTGTTCATCATCTTGGGCATGGGAGTAGTAGGCTACATGAGTTGTAAATTATTCAAAGAAGATAAAATAAAATAAAAACTAATGGTAAATAGTATGACGTTCATGTTGGTGGCTCACAGATCAAAACCGTCAATAGTGCACGTAACCTTGGAACAAGTATCACTTCTGACCTCTCTATGAAAAATCAAATCAATAACATTTGCCGTTCTTCATCACTAGCCCTTCATAAATAGGAAAGTTAAGGAATTATCTAGATCAACAGCTAGACAACTGAAAAACTCGTCCATGCTTTCATCACATGCCGTTTAGATCTCTGTAGCAGGCTTCTCAGTTGTCTATCTGTCTCAAATTGCAAAACTCCAACGCATTCAAAATTCAGCAGCAAGACTTGTCACCCGCTCATCACCTCGGCAACATATCACCCAATACTCCGTACACTTATCGTTAACGGAAAAATTGAGATGCATTCAGATTTGTTGGTATTCATTCTTATACGTGGAATTTAGGAAGAGAACTCTTTCCTAGATTTGAACTGCAAATTAGTTCAATTTATATGAACCCCTAACGTTCCCATGCTAAATTATTAAGCTGCTGAAATTCCACAAGGCAATGAGTTAAAAAATACAATCAAAACAAATATTTTTAATTAATCTAAACTTCTTAAATAATTGAAATTTTTCCTCAAACATACCCATTGTGTTCTATTTAAAAGAATTAATGCTAAAACCAGGGCCGGATTTAGGACTGGGCAAGCTGGGCAGTTGCCCAGGGGCCTCCACAACCAGGGCCTCCACATATTTCATGAAAAAAAATTGTAAGGAAAAATGTAGGCTGACCTGAACTGTAGGCTGGTCTGTAAATATATGTACTGTACTATATTCTTGTTATGATTGATCATGATTGACCTGCTTGCTTGCTCATTCAGGTTCTTTCTACTTGAACAAAATTACTTTATGGATGACTGTAACTATGTCTTGTGACTCTTGTCACCTTTTAGTATTTAGTATTCTAAGGTAGGGTGGGCCTCCACTACTGAAGGCTGCCCAGGGGCCTCCACATGTCTAAATCCGCCCTGGCTAAACCCAACCTTAAAGGGACAGTATCGTCACGATCAGAGCAGACTTTCAACAGGGCATGGAATCGGTGTCCTAGTTTAAGATGAACACAGTGACTGAAAATTACGGTAGTAATGACCTTCATGTGGGGTATTATTTTCAGTCACTGAGTTAATCTAAACTTAACACTCTGATTCCATGCCCTGTTGATCGTGACGATATTCTCCCTTTAATGTCGCCATAATTCCCACATAACCCCTTTTGACTTGACTGCTTATAAAAACAATAAGTAACTGATATTTGCTATATTTATGAACAGGGATAGAACATGCTCAGGAGAAGATAAGATAAGACTTTCTCAAAATAGACTCTAAATACTATAAATGAGAACAATTGTATTAAAAGGACAATATAGTCAAGATCAGAACAGACCTTCAACAGGGCATGGAATCGGTTAAGGATAAGGTATAGAATTGGAAACATTTAAAACTGACTTGGTGTCAAATTAATGATGGTATCAATCTTCCTAAACGAAATTAAACGAAATCTTTAAGAAATGTGAAATTATTCCCAATACGTTTATCGAAAAGAATACTGTAACGAAATGGAATACAATGAAATCACCTGAATACATAGGCCCTATGGATTAATTCACCTATATGAAGACGGTCAGAGCACACTGATTGAAACTTCGAGTTACCCACAGGTTCTTCTCAGAACCACTCAACTCAAGAGAGATTATTACACGATGGGACAGCAAACCTACTCAATTATCACTTTCCACCATGCAAACCTTTATGCCTTATGATTACACCTGGAATCTGGAATACACTGACATCAGGGCCGTATCGAGGGTGTGGGTGTGTGTGTGAAACCCCTCCCCCAATAAGGGTTGGTCCAGAATTAATTTGCAGTCGGCAAACCTAGAGCAATGGGTTCCCCCACTCTGAAATCTACCCACTCTGAAAATCCTGGATACGTCAGTCGGCAAATTGGCTTCCACTCCCAAAGAAAATGCCTTCGCTACGCCCCTGACTGAAATAACCTGAAAGCGTATACATTTATATAATACCAGGACTATTTAGTGAATAGGCCGGGTCTACTCTTGAAATATTGTGCAGTTACTTGGAGGAATATAAGACGAATAATCTGAGAAGTACGTGGCTAATGATGATTGTCCTGTAACTACCTTCTCTGCTAGGATATCTTGTTTATTCAGAAACATAATAACAGACGTGTCTCTCAGAAATCTATTGGAAAATGGCGAAAATTCATGATTTTAATTAAGTAAGCTAAAAGGGTTCTTTATCATCGTAACAAAAGTAAAAGGTAAAGTACATGACAAAACTTTTAGATAAATATTAACCTACATACACTCAGAGAACAGATAGTAAGCAAAAGTTAAGTAAAACAAGTTATGTAAACAAAACCTTAATTTACGTAAAGTCCCCCATGAGGTGCTGTGACTCATTCAACGTCAAATTCAAGATGGAGAACATGAATGTGAATAATGTCACAGCAGTGGGAGTATTTAAGCAATATTGTTCTTCTTGTTAGTTAAGGTTATGCCTGAATCGTTTGTGGGATGAGATATCCGCATGTAATCAGAATGTAGCACGACTGAGTCATGTACCATACATAATGCGTACACGCACAGCGACGACTGCTTCCAAGGGTGTCATTGTGCAAGGATGTGCACGTGTCGCAACCATTATGCACTGTCAATAGGCTACATAGTTTTGCCCTTCTGGCGAACAATTAAGGTTTAACCTGAACTATAGAGCCTGAACTAAGGAGAAGAACAATATTTAAAAACTCAACATTTGTTTAACCTTCAAATACCTCAAGTTGAGGAAATTCTTACAGTTGTAACTGGCCAGGTACAAAACAAAACTCCAAGCAACAATTACCAAGCAACAATGTAAGAAAGACAAAATAGCCTACCCATTAAACAGTAATATTTTATACAATTTACGTAAAATACCTCACAAGTATGTAAGATTTTACCTAACTGGCATTTACCTACAAGTTAGGTAAAAAGAATTATCCAATATCGCAGTAACACGTTATACAACTGTTAGGTAACATTTACCCAATACCTGTTTGGTAAAGTTTATTTAATTATCAGGAGGTTCACCAGGAACATCTAAAACAGGGTAAGATTTTACACAACCTGTGTATTTTTTTTCTCTGTGTTCAATACAATGAACTGTGTTACTTTTGTTTTAGTTTAAATAGTGTTCATGCGTTTTGCACGTACGTACGACTGTCATTAAGGTCTTGGCCAATGAAAAGCTCTGCTTTGCTGACTCCGCCCCAAGCTCCGACCGTCGACGTCTATAGAATTTCACAATGAGTCCCGTCTGCCATTGTTCGATTTCTTTCACTCCGTTCATTTGCAACGAAGGTCGTCAAGAAGACAATGCCAACTTCATTGAGTTGTCTGCGGCTCAGAGGTTAGGACTCTTTCTGGTGATGGTGGCGTCATATTTTTTTTGCTTGCCACACACGTTTTCCTGTCTTGTTGTTGTTTTTTCTTTTTCTTGGGAGAGTTGGATCGGATTGGATTAATTGAATTGATTCTTTCTCGGGCAGGGGGTGGTGAGGTGGTGGGGTGGTGGGGTGGTGGGGTGGTGGGGTGGTGGGAATGACCGGCTTGGGGCTGCAGGCTCGGTCCGTTGACAGCGGCCAGCCCCTGCCGGTCATTATCAGGCAGTGAAGACCGGGTCCTCACAATGTTATTCCCTTATTATTACCTATAATTATTATTACTGTGCCATCCCAGAAAGGATCAACAATTTTGTTTGTAATTATTGTATATTCCTGTTATGTGTATCTATCTGTGTGGAACCTTGATTTTTTCCTGAAAATAAAAATGAATTATAATTAAACAGCTGTAATAAAAAGTCAGATAGAAATCACAAACATTTGCGTGGTAGCCTATACCTGCCAATATCGATTAATCATTTCCCGTACTCTTCTCCTTAACTGGACCTCGTTTCTTCTAAGGTAATGCTGCACAATGTCTTCTTCTGGGTTGGAGTTTTGGATAACGTAATTCACAACCAGGCCCCATTGGTTTCCATGGGCTCTGTATCCCTCTAATATCAGACGTCGCTCTTCATTATTTACAGGTAATCGGACTTGTCTGTGGGCCATGGCGAAATGTGTTGGTATCACAGACGTAGACGTAGACAGGTGTGACACCGTCCACTAACCTAGATGAGAGCAATTTGCATTGACTCATCTACATAATGATTATGTAAACTGAAAGACGTACCTAAAGGTTGTGAGTCCTTTACTTTACATTTGTATAGACGACGTACCATTTGAAAAGACTCCCGATCCTTTAGGTACGTCTTTTATATTACCTTTGTATAGACGACTTACCATTTGAAAAGACTCCCGATCCTTTAGGTACGTCTTTTATCCCTATCCATACCGCGTGCGCCAAATGGTACATATTTGTGGTCATTGTTCCAGACCAGGGATACAAATGGCACCTTTGCAAACGTATTGTTTTACGACCGGCGGAGCTAATTGGTCTCCAGCCAAAATGCTTATGCGAATTTCATGACGGTCGCCCTCTATCGACAATTTAATTAATCCGCGCATAGTTAGCGTCCCCCAGCCAGCGCGTTATTTAAAAGAAAAGTGGCTGCGGGATAGTGGCTGCCGAATCGAAACTTAATCATGGACAGCGATAGAAATGCTGCCATTTTGGCAGAGATATTTGATGATAGTGACTCGGAAATGGAGATCGACACGGAGAATGATGAAAGCAGCGATGATCAGGGTGATGATGAATCCTCAAGCGAAGGCGAAAAGGACATTCGAGCGACGTGGATCCGCAGGATGAGGTATTTATGTTGTGTAGGTCATGACCGTATTAGGCACTACCCTTTTAACATCAGTTTTTAATTGGATTTTGGAGAATAGCTTCATTTTAAGCTGTATGCAACGAATTTAACATTGAGTGTAGATAAATGCCAGTTCTATTTTACGTATGCTCTTTTCCGCGTAATTTCATGTTTGACGAGATCGTGAGTAAACTATTGCCCCCAACAAAAAACCACACCAAACATCTATACTCTAAATAAATGGCGCCAATTTAAAAGCCAAGATGGCCACCATTGGCGGCCATGTTGGTTTAAAATTTATCACGTGATTATGTTATTCATTTATGTATTCAAAATATAGAAGACGGCGTGTAACATGTTATTAAAGACAGAAATATATGCAATTGCATTATTTTTGCATGACACTAAAAAACAAATGGATATTTAAATACATTACAACCGTTGCCATGATAACTGTGGACCTTCCCCCCAAATTAAAATTATTGTATTACGAGATTATAAAAAAAGTCCCCAAAATTTCATCAATCTGGTCATCAAAAAACAGCGGAAATAGTGCCAATTTTAGGCACACTTTTCATAAATTATACTGTGTGATAGACGAAAAGCACCCTCATGCATTTTGTCTCTTCACTTCCGCAGAAAAATGCCAAATCCAGATGGAAGAAAACAGACTTCAGATCGGGTTGGAAAGAGATCAGTCATCTCAACAGGAAGCCGATGCAATTCACCGGAAGCTCTGGTCCTGCAGGTGACTTCTCAGGCCTTTCTGCAGTACAGGTATTCCAGTTGTTCTTCTGCAGTGCCGTCTGGGATCTGCTTGTAGACGAAACAAACCGCTACGCAGAGCAAACTGTTTCAGAAACCTCCTGGACCCCCACTCACTCGAATGAAATGATGGCATTTGTAGCGCTACTGCTTGCTATGGGCATCAACAAGTCGCCTCAGTACAGTATGTACTGGTCAACATATGAAGTTCTACGGATGTCATTTTATCCATCCATCCATAATGTCAAGAAATAGATTTATTTCCATTATGCGATTTTTTCACCTCTCCGACAACCGGTTGCCTGAACCAGCCTCTGGATGTGACAAGCTTAAGAAAGTTAGGCCTTTGCTGAATGTCCTCCTCACCAAATTTCGCAGCCTCTATTACCCTGGACAGAACCTATCTCCTGATGAGAGTATGCTCAAATTTAAGGGACGCCTCGGGTTTCTACAGTACATGCCCAGAAAACCGGTCAAATGGGAAATTAAGGCATTCTCTTTGAACGAGTCAGAGACAGGGTTACACCTATTCGTGGATGCTGTACACAGGAGCTGCTGCCAAGGAGACAAAACTTCAAGAAGACTACATGTACATGTAGATACCGATTCATCCCCTCAAAGTGCCATCCCTCTGACCTAACCATCCCAGGAGAAGTCGTCGTTGAACTTCTAAATGGACTTGAACATAAAGGACATGTAATTTATTGTGATAATTACTTTAACAGACCAGCTCTGGTATCCAAACTGTCTCAATTAGGATTTGGATGTTGTGGTCCAGTGCGTTATACTGCACAGGGAATACCGAATGCAGCCCACCCAAAGACAAATAGAATGAAAAGGAGATAACCCAAAATTTTATGAGAAGGCTGGTCAGTTATGCATTGTTTGGCATGATAACAAAAATGTTGTACTCTAACAAATGTAGGTGATTGCCAAGTAATTACAAAACAAATTCGGTGTAAGAAGAGCGAAAGTGGATTTCGTGAAATTGCTAAGCCCAAATCTATAGATAACTACAACAAATTCATGGGAGGAACCGATCTCGCTAATCAAATTTTTCAGTACTACACACATACACACAGAAGTTTGAAATGGTGGAAACGAGTGTTTTCAGTATGTTGAACATATCCATGCTCAATGCCACGGTAATTTTCAACAGCATACCAACAAACAAGCATGTCAGTAATCTTGACTTCCGTCTTCAAGTCATAGACGGCCTACTCACAGGTTGGGAACGTAATACAATGCTGCGTTTTACACGATCCAATGCGAATAACCTTCCTGTTCGGCTGATGGAGAAAATGCATTATCCTGGCAAAAACCCTTCCGGAAGAAAACGTGACTGCATTGTTTGTAGCAGCCGGCGATTACACAATAGAAAACAAACGAGGATGATATGTAAACAATGTACATATCCGATGTGCGTAGTTCCTTGCTTTGAGAAATACCATACTTTGCACTTTGCATAAATTGCAAACAACCTATTTTGAGATAATCGACTTGCCAACAACTAATTATTGTTGTGGTAAGCAGACACCTTAGATTTATGTGTAAACTATATTAACGAGCATAATTATTCAACCTTACTGTTCAAAATAGAGTGCAATCGCCGGTGAATGTATTTTCATAAAAATTATAACCAAAAAGTGGATTTGTTATTGTAAATTAATCAGTTAATTTGGCCACTCTTTGTACACATTCGAATCTCCATCACTCTTGGCTCCCCTACCCCCTCCCCCCCTCCCCCCTCCCCCCTATTCAATGTTGGTCAACAACTGTGTTCGTGTGCCCACAATCCCAACCAACATTGAATGGGGGGGGGTCATTTTGATTGAATGTCCTTCAATCAATAGATAGATAGTTCAGAATGGCGTAAACATTATGTTAGAAATTGTAAATGTGTCCCAGTATTCAATAAGGCTCTTACTCAGAAACAGATTAATCTGATAGAAAGTATCCAAAAAAGAGCCTGTAGAATTATCCTTGGTGTTGATTATGTATCTTACAACCTGGCCCTATCAGTATGTAAATTTCAAACCTGGAAGTGAGAAGACACAATATCTGTGTTGATTTTGCCACTGCTTTAGCTAGCCATCCTCAGTATCAAAATTGGCTCCCTTTGAAAAATCCTGTTGACTGTTTTTTGAGACAAAAGGTTAAATATCAACAGTATTTCTGTAAAACTCAGAGATTTCGTAACAGTGCCATTCCGTATTTTATTAATCTACTTAACACTACAACACACATATAAATTATTACATTATTTAGTACATATTTTTAATTTCTTAATTATTTTATTACACCTGTTTTAGCGTGTTTGTATGTATATACATTTTAAATTCTGAAATTGTAATTGTTTTATTTTAATTGTATTAATTGTAACACATTGTAAAAAGTGCACGCAATTCAGCCTTTGGCTGCCATGTGACATTTTTAGTGTAATAAACCATCAATGAATGAATGAATGAATGTAATCATGCAAAGTTTCAAATCTTCCAAATGTTATTTGTAATACTTAAAGCTGCATGCTGTACAGTGGAATTGCACACATGTGCATGTACATTAACTACAGAGTGTAGAGTGGTGGCGCTCTTCATTAGAAGCCACCAAAATTGCTATGGTACACAAGGGATTATCTGCACCAGTATTTACCTGGTATGGAAGGTCACACTGTGAAAAATGGGCTGGTACTGAAAGGGTTAAATTACATTTGTATAGACGACGTATCATTTGAAAATACTCCCGATCCTAGATTAGCGGAAGTGTCACACCTGTCTACGTCTACGTCTGTGAGACCAACACATTTCATCATGGCCCACAAACAAGTCCGATTACCTGTGAATAATGATTAGAGCGACGTCAGGGATACAGAGCCCATGGAAACCAATGGGGTCTGGCTGTGGATTACTTTATTCAAAACTCCAACCCAGAAGAAGACATCGTTCAGCATTATCTCAGAAGAAACGCGATCAAGTTAAGGAGAAGGGTACGAGAAATAATTAATCGGGATATTGGCAGGTATAGGCTACCACGAAAATGCTTTTGATTGTTATCTGACTTTTTTATTACAGGCTGTTTAAATATAATTTATTTTTATTTTCAGAAAAATTCAAGGTTCCATACACATAGATACACGTAAACGGGAATTTACAAATAATTACAAACAAAATAATTGATCCTTTCTGGGATGGCATCGTAATAATAATTACACTGATAGCAATTAGACAAAACTGCGTCTAATAATAGCAGATAAAAATATACATCATACCAAATTCATTATGACTATGAGGACTGGCCGACTGGAAGAAGAGAATAGAATAAGAATAAGACGTAGGCTACGGAATAGACAACAAGTAATCGTGCTATTATATATTTAAATAAACTTAGGCCTACCCGCAGGGGTACCAGGGGCATGCGTACGCACCCCAAATTCCCACAATAGTCGAAGTTCAGATTCATTTTTCAAAACGAAAATCGAAAAGAAAGATTGAAACAGCCGCCACCTAAAAGCCCACCAGTTTCAATATAGGCTATATTTCAAACTTTTCTACCCCTTCTGTACGGGTATGCATGAATATTATTAACAAAATGTTTAAATTGTAAGTGCCAAGATGTACATTTTATCTTATCTTTCATGGTTCTTAGTAATGTGGGAGGCTTGGAAGGGACGGAAACCACAAGATTTGTACCTTATGGGAACTGTTTCAAAAACGCCCCTCGGATCCGTCACTGATACATAATAGTTCTTAGTGTCAGATCAGACAACCATTGAAGTACTTAGGCAGTGTGTTGTTAATCTCCATTGTTGCAAATCCACGAGTGAAATGAAATCGAACAATGGCAGACGGGACTCATTGTGAAATTCTATAGACATCGAAGGTCGGAGGGGGTTGGAGCTTGGGGCGGAGTCAGCAAAGCAGAGCTTTTCATTGGCCAAGACCTTAATGACAGTCGTACGTACGTGCAAAACGCATGAACACTAATACAACGAATACACTGAAAGTAATTGTGGTTCTTCTGGAAAAGAAAGGTCGCCTCTGATATGTCTATACTAATGCTGTGTGGAAAAGTGCATTCATCTAAAGCATTCAATATAATGATTATGGTTTAGGGACCATATTTACATTCGCAAAATTCTCGACCAAGTCTTTATACTTGCTATGAAAGCAACCCTGCGTGATCACAAAGCAGAACTTCATTGTTGATATTGACTTCGTCAGCGCGGTCATGTGTTGTTCCTTAGTATATATATTACGCAAACATCTAAAGCAGCGTTTTACGTATCGAATTAACATTTAAGTAAGTACATCAACTGAATCACCATGACCGAGAACAGTTGTTGCCAGCGTCTTTGTCGCTCCGTCAGCCGAGTTAAAACTGCTGATGCAGGCTTGACAGAAACTCCTCTTCAGCGATGTTTATCTGCAGCCGATCTAGCGTTGATGGGGATTGGGGCCATGGTCGGCTCTGGATTGTACATCTTGACGGGGGAAGTGGCCGCAAATTTGGCGGGTCCTGCTGCTACCTTGTCCTTCTTTATTGCTGGTCTGGCGGGTTTACTCACGGCGTTGTTATATACAGAGTGCGCAACGAGATTTCCTCAGACTGGAGCATCTTACACGTTCACGTACATCAGTCTGGGAGAATTGATGGCGTTTTTGGTAGGCTGGAACTTTATCGCTACGTGGGTGTTCGGTGCTGCGTTCGTGTCTCGCGGATGGAGTGCTTATTTTGACAATATCATCGGTGATCAGATCAGAAACTTAACCGTTAAGTATCTTCTGGGTGGGGTTGAATGGAACGTTCCTGTGCTTGCCCAGTATCCGGACATCACTGGAGCGGTCGTCGTGTTTTTGGCCACAATGCCCGTTGCACTGGGAACCAGTCTGTCTGCAAAGGTGAATGGCTTCTTTGTCATAGTCAACATAATGACCATAGCTCTCGTGTTTGTCTTTGCCATGATACACGCCGACTTCTCATACCTGACAAAGCACGGCTACTTCCCCATGGGTTTCAGTGGGGTTCTTGTGGGAGCAGCAGTCTCCTTCGGCTCTGGATATGCAGGTTTTCAAGCCATCGCATTCAGTGCCGAGGAGGCCAAGAATCCCAGTACAAGTCTTCCCATCGGTATCATCTCAGCCTTTGTGGTCACGATTCTCAACTATATTGCTGGTGTGATTGCTATCACTGTCTTGTCTGAATATCAAAATATCAACCCTAATTCAGCTTTTGTGACAGCCTTTGAAGTAATCGGTCTGGACTGGATGAAATATGTGGTTGGGATTGGAGGATTATGCAGCATGACTGGCAGTATTCTAAATGTCATATTCTCTCTTTCAAGGAGTATCTTCGCTATGGCAAGAGATGGTCTCATCCCGGATGTCTTCGCTCAAATAAACCGGAAAACCAAGACACCTATTATCGCCACATTGTTTGGCAGTGCTCTGGCAGTTGTTATCAACATTTTCATTGACTTTGAGGTCATCATTCAGTTTGTTTCTTTGGGTTTTTTGGCAGATTACACTGTTGTTTCAGTGGTAATGATTTTTCTTCGTTACCAAGCTCCAATGAAGAGTGAACCCACATTGAATGACAGTGACAAAAATGAGACTTTAGGAACATCAGACGTCAAAATGGCGAACCTTCCAGAGATTCTCAGAAAGTCTAACGAATCACGCTGTGAGACGGAGAAAACACGAACACTCGCAAAGCATCCAGGTCAAAGTGCACTGACTAATGTAACTTCATGTTGTTGCCAAGTTCCGAAGCAGTGGGCAATGAAACACCAAACAGCCGTAGTTATTGCTTCTCTCACCATCCATCTCCTGTTTGAGTTGATCGTCCGTGGCTTTGGTGACCTATAAGATAGATGAACTACTAATGATTGAGAGCACTGTGGTTTTTGGGGTGGTTCTGAGCAGCGGAATAGCTCTGATATCATGTTTGCCTCTACTGGTCTTACCGCATTACAGCGATGGCCTCGCCTTTAAGGTAAAGTTATTACAACATTAGTAAATACCTGATTACAAAATTGATTAATTATTATCCGAAAGCTAATTTGATGTGAAGAGTTGGTTAGATACCAATCATCCTGAAAAAGTACTGTCTAAAGTTCTCTAATTACAAAACCACGAAATAATTGGCACATTTACATTTTGCTCCATGTATTTGTGTTAAAAGGTTTTTTCACACATTTCTCGTAGGGCTCCGAATTGAGCTGAAACTTTCACAAGTTGGTTGTAGCCTATGTATATCTTGATTCAAAGGAATTACGCACACTCAGAAGAAGTGTGGTCAACGTTACCGATGTTAAACCTTCCCTTTAAAATGTTGAAATAATTAATCTGATCTGTGGGTCTGTTTGGCGTTGTCTGTGATGGGTACCAGTATCGCCGTATCATTAAATGGTATTGACTTTTTTTTGGATTTCTCAACATTAGGCCAAAAAAAAAAAAAAATTTTTGAGTTGCCCTCCAGTGAAAATATTTGAAGGGGTCGGTCGGTCGGGATTTATTTATTTATTTATTTTTTCTCCTTGACTGTCATTTTAAGATTGAAATGCATTGGAACTGAAACCACACACCATGTTTTTCATTTGTATACCTATCAGCAAGGAATTTTGCTTCAGAATAAAAGTATCCTAAGCATTTTTGTTGTAGTTTTCGCTGTGATTGACACAGCAAATTCATCCATATTGCGTGCAACGCTCAACATGCAACATGTGAGTGGCCATTCGATTTGAAAACGTGTAGATCGAGTCGCAATCGTTGACACACGTACAGTGCGGGGAGCCAGTACACAACGTGTGAGGGCCATTTAATTTGAAAACGTGTAGATTGAGTCGCAATCGTTGACATACAAAACAGTGCGCGAAGCCAGTAGAAAACATGTGATGGGCCGGGGCCATTCGATTGGAAAACTTGTAGATTTGAGTCACAATCGTTGGCACACAGTGTGCACGAAGGCAGTGCACCATGTGAGGGCCGGGGCCATTCGATTTGAAAACATGTAGATTGAGTCTTGGGTACCGGTAAATTTACCAGTAAAAAAAGTGGAAAATTTCACAAATCAAACGTATTTATGTTTTATACAAAGAAAATTGGTAAGTTTCATTAATGAATAGGCCTATGAATGACGGGAAAAAAAAAAAAAAAAAAAAAAACCCGACCCGAGATTTCAGCACTTTTGGGTCGGTCGGTGGAGGGCAACTCAACATCTTTTTTTGGCCTTAGTATACACTCTAAAAAACGAAGTGCTGAATAGGCCCTATAGCACCTCGAGTGCAGTCACTATATAAGCTCCTAAAAAGTGCTAAAATTAGCACTTAAGGTGCTATATTCAGCACTTCGAGTGTACTTTGTATATGCACTCTAAAAACGAAGTGCTAAAAACGATAGCACCTCAAGTGCTAATTTTAGCACTTTTTAGGAGCTTGTATGGTGACTGCACTCAATGTGCTATATTCAGCACTTCGTTTTTTAGAGTGTAAGATTTAGGGCATAAGCTATTCAGGGTACCATGCAAGTAAAAGTGCTGCATGATTTTATGTAAATATATAGAGGAATTGACAAGAAGCACGGTGTTCATCTTTAAGACGTCATTAAAGCACAGGTGTTTTTCTTAAACGTTTTCGACAATTACTACTTATGTTATTTCTTGTTCAGGTGCCGTTTATGCCGTACTTACCACTCGTTAGCTTGCTGGTTACTGTGATACTGGCTGTGCAGATTGAACCATTGGCATGGATTCAGTTTGTCGTGTGGATGGCAGCAGGTAAACAATGTACTGAACCTTGCGGTGGAGCACTTTATCAAACCTTTCCTAAATAATTACTTTTCCTTGATATTCAATTTGTGGGTTGGGTATTTTTGCTGACGCAATTATTTATGTTACGTGCATGCATTAGGCCTATGTTAGGGACCATTTGAAGATACAGCATTATCGTTGTGAACGCATGTGACGTCACACGTATGAACACATTACGTGTCACGTTACATTCGTTTACGCACATGTTTACGATCTTCTAATGGTCCCTATGGTAGACGTACGTTAACGATTCACTGAAAGTATAGTGTTTTCTCTTTGTAGGCGTCTTCGTGTATTTCATATTTGGTATGCACCACAGCGTCGAAAACACACGTCATAGTGAGGAACCATCGAGTGTCACTGCCCCCTCAACGATTACTTGAGGAAAATACCTTGTCTGCAAAATGAAGTTAACTTTTCATTGTATACCTTTTTAAAACCGTAAAACATCCCGTTTAGTTTAACAGCTAGCTGTTCTCACACTTGACTTAAACTCTGACACATTGACATGGGTTGAGTTGGTTGGTTGAAATAGTGAATATGCTATTTTTTCATACTTATTTTAATGAGGAATTGTGGAAAGAGTACTTTTCCCCAATAAACTTATTAGCAATATTTTTCATTTTTCTTAAAAATGATAGCACCTCAGACAAAATGATTTCAGCTTCACCAAGTAGGTTTTACATAAAAATGATTAGATCATTTGGTTATTTTTAAAATTACCAATTCTATCTTTTAACAAAGAAAGCTTCCTAACATCCACTTACAACATCTAGGTATTCTAGAGTATTAAATTCTCTCTTATTTAAGTTAAATACTTATTTCCAGTCATTATTTGTTTTTATTTGTGAAATTGTGGAGCACTGCTCTTTGAGAGCATAATCACTCCCATTGCAATCAAATTAAAGGCTGGGTATATTTTCAGAGAAGTTACAACATTAGTATTGTTGGCAAAACTGATTCTAGGAGTATTCTTACTCTTTTTATATCAATATATGTGAACATGTCAGTTTATGAAATTGTATCGTTCACCAAAATTTGCAGAAATTGCAGTAGGCCTACTTAAAGGTTTCCCTAGCCAAAATATTGGTCCCCAAAGCCGAAAGCCAAAAAAGTTGAGAAAATGTAGTTCTAAAATATTGACAAAACTTTTTAATCCAACAAATCTCCTATTACAATGTCCACGGGTGTGATTTGAAAAAAAGGAAAATAAACCTCAAAAATTGGGAGCGGGCCTGGGTCTCCCTTTGGTCTAGAGGACAAGGCCCCTAGCTGAACCTCCTGGATGTTTAATTTTGGAGGATTTACAGACTATTCACATCCCCACAAACAAGAAACTAGAGGTTTAGACACACCGTCCCTAATTTGCCATAGTGACCAATCCGACATTTTTCAATTTTAAGTTTTCCCGCCCATTAATTAGTACATTAGAGACCTACCATTGTATCTAATCCACATGCATGTACTCCTTATAGTTTTGGAGATAGAGCATGCATTCAAATGACGAATGCTCTAACTGGCTATTGTGTAATTTGTGACCAACGGCATTGGTCACTATGCCAACTTAATTCAGGATTGGTCACTATGGCAAACAGGCTACTTCTTTCTTTCCTTGGTGGCTACTTCTCTTCTTTGAAGAACATTTTGAGGCAAAGGGAGATTTGTATAAAAAAAAACCAGAAATCAGTTAAATCCTGAGAAATCACACAGGCCTGAATGTCAGAATCGTCATCTTGCATTGATGATGTCGTCATTCTGAGATAAATTATCCTAGGATCTCAACAAGTCAGAGTTCCGTAGTTTTACACAGAATATTTCGAGATGTGTTGTTTGGTATTGACTAATAGTACAGTATATAAAAATGAGAAGGGCTGAACATGAATCACAATAATTTACTTGCATTTGTATTGATTTTGTGCAAAGTCATGCAGTCAGTTTTTAGTAAGTCATGACATGTACTGAAATCAGTTGAGGGTTACGCTTGGATGATTTGCAAAAACATATAGTGAGCTTTCAAACTGCAATTATTTATGTATGACCGAAAAGGGGAAAATTATTTTTTAGTTCATTGGAATCAGTAACCTAAAGAATTCCACTGCTTTCATTTTACATTTATATATATATAACTACAAAGGTTAATAAGCTGATAAAGACAGCAATCCCTAAAAAAGGAACACCAATGGGCCAATCATATGGTTCACTGCCACTCATATAACTTAAAACTACAAATTCACAGATCATGAGACAAATAACATAACAATAAAATTATAAGGTGAACATAAAAAGTATCAGAAACAGCCAGACATCCATAACAGAGATGTAAGTGGCCACATGCAGTTGAGGAAGAAAGATGACAGACAGCCATCCTTCAATACCGGTATATTAGGCCGTATTCATAAAAATAAGTAATTGCTTTTACTAAAGTAACAACCCCCTTTTACTAACCTTTTACTTAAATGTGTATTCATAGAAATAAGCAATGACTTTCAAGTAAAAGCTACAAATTTTAAGCATTAGTAATTGCTTTTTACTTATAAGTAAATGCTAGAGAAATTAGCACCTACTTCAATTTGTATTCATAAAAATGACCTTCGACTAGCATTTACTAGTGATTGTACAAGCACCTAATTTTTGGCTTGCT
Organism: Zoroaster sp. YZ-2022; assembly: GCA_029582265.1. Classification (NCBI taxonomy): domain Eukaryota; kingdom Metazoa; phylum Echinodermata; class Asteroidea; order Forcipulatida; family Zoroasteridae; genus Zoroaster; species Zoroaster sp. YZ-2022. Next base: position 431,516 of record CM055835.1, on the reverse strand, counting down.
GTTTAGCCAATACAGACATATCACATTTTCTGCCATGTTTTTACGTCCAAGACCACAACCTAAGGTGTATAACATCAGGCTTAATCGTGATGAAGTCAACCCTACCACTTACAGAACTTTATTTAGGTTTGACAAAGAAAATGTGGAATGGCTTGCAAACACCTTCATACCACCAAATACCGAGACTCGTGGATGGTACTGTAGTACAATAGCAACTACTTGAGAACTTACTAGCCGAGGCAAGTAACAACTGTAATCATTTAGCAAATGGTTATGAATAAGAATTTTAGCAATTGCTTAGACTAGACCTTTTACTTACCTAGCTGTTGCTTTTACTTATAGCATTTACTAGTAAGTAATTACTTATTTTTATGAATACGGCCTATTGTAACATGCTGTCACATCGATTTTGGAATGTTTATATTTTATTTACCTTTAAACAAAATGGTTTAGTCCTGATTTAAAAACTTACCTGTAAATAAAATGGATCAGTCCAAAGTAGCCTAACCTCACCTCACTTTGTTACCACAAAGTGAGGCTACATCAAAAGTTTCCTTTTGTTAAAATCCAGTCTTTTGTATACTTACTGTACTATAATATAGATCTTGTGTATACAATAAAATAACAGCAGAATCTGTAGCTGCGCCCCAAGTTCCAGATATTCTTTATTTGAATGGAAAGAGTGAGCAAAGGAGGGTTAATTTAAACACTAGAAGAATATAATTAAGTAAGACTAATTGCGGTGACACCATGTGGGATCTCAATTGAGTAGTAATTAGTTCTGAAAAGATATAATTATTATGTAAGAGAGGTGCAGTTCTTTGAGAAAATAAAGCCATGTAGAAGTTATAGAGGGAAATAGATAGATTTGTGTCCCAGTTTGCATATTACAGATGCAAAGGCCGTAGCCGGGTGAAGCAGTCACCTTAGACAAACGTTTTTTTCAGATTTTTGGCAGGGCATATTGGCCCTATATGCGGCAGCAATACCCAACCAAGTATCTTCAACGATATCACTGCAATAATACAAACCGCGTATAAGTTTAAAACCCACTTTTCTTTATGACATAAATGCAATGACCGTGTTTGATAGGCTAACGTTGCTTCAAAAATAAAACGCTTTGCAAGATAATGTGCTTATCCCTTGTGGATTAGGCCTATTTAATGTTAGAATAGACTACCGAAAAAAGTGTTAAGTGGATTTAAAAGAATTGTTGTTACTTTTTCCAATACAACCAACTAGATTGATTAATTTAAGTTCGGTTCGAGGGATAAAAACACGGAGATTTGTACACACCGCCCTAAAAGTGCAAAAAATGGGATTGATAGAATGATAGATAATCATTTTTGGAAGGTTTTCTTCAAAAAAACAAAATCTGGGTATCGTGTAATTACCGAGAAATGTAAAAAAACCAACAACAATAAGGTCAAAGGTCACGTATACGCATTTCCAGTAGTCTACACAACCGTGAAACCTGTACGGCAATTGCAGATTGTATTTAGACTGGTACCTCTGCATTGCACACCGTTGTGATTGTAATAAGAGGAACAAGGTTCCAGTCTGTACATTTTGTATCCGTTGTAAACACACGAACGATCACAGAATTCCTGGATTCGATTGCAACCAGGTGCACGTCGACGTCCAAGATCAAAAATTGAGGAAAATGCCTAGTAGGCTTGATAGATCTTGGATCAACCATGGAGAAAAGGCATAGACTGAACAAACCGGTGCTTAGCAGCATCTGTCTGGACATACTGGATTCTGGGACCTGGGTCTCGTGGGTGAGCATCTCAATCATGATCATAGTTTGCATTGCTATTGTATTGGTAGACAGTACATGATGTACAGCCTACAGGATTGTACATGATGAACACAATCATGACAATGTCCCCTGGCAATTATGTGAAATTGCCCTAACCCCTGATTACTACTCTACATATTTGACAGGAAAAATGTTGAAAGGGAAGCTTCAATTTTGGTTTAGATTCTCATATTCTCAAAATATTATCAAACATTTTTATTTGGTCGGGACACAGGCCTTATGACCAAATTAATTTGTCCGAAGTGCTTTTATCTTAGAGAGAGAGAGAGAAAAAAATTATTATGTAAAAAATACAAGAAGATACCAGATATAACTTTGTGAAACACGAGGGGGAGCACCTATTTTTAATAAATTTTCACAGGTTAGTTTTTATGCTAAATTCGTGAGATCTGATAACCACCTTTCCATTCCATATCAGTTAAACAATGTTTTACCTTATTTCACAGTGATTGTTGATAATGAATTTATTTAAATCTAAGCCCTTGCTCCTCTTTTCACTCTTAAATCTTTTTCAGAAAGAGGACAGAAACATCTTGCTACTTCAGTTATGCAGAATTGATGCTGGGTGTGATTCTCGACATAATGAAGCACCAGTCTTCGGTCAATGGAATTGGTAATTTGGAATCAAGCATATGTCTGGGCCCCTTACTTTTATTGCTTGTTTGCCCCTCCCCTCCCTACTTCTTGGATTCTATAGTGCTTCAATGATAGTCCAAAGAATTTTAGAAAACAAATGTGTTGGTTTATCACCAGTGGCAGTACATGCTATCACCAAGAACTTGGGTGGGGGGTGAGGGGGGGGGCAGGCATTTTATTCCAAAATTACCGATTCCAATGACAGCCCCTGAATGTCACCCATTCTGAACTGTCACTAAATCGTACAAACACTTGAGCGTACATTTATTATGCAGATTGATTCAGTTTTCTTGTCAACAAAGGATCATGGTTGGGTTCATTTACACTGAAGTCATTTCACTTGTTACATGTGAGGCCATGTACACTCATTGTTAGATTGTTTACAATAGGTTAAACAGGTCAGCAAAGTGGTTTCAATTGATTGTGGGGCGGAGGGAAGAGTGGAAACCACAAAAAGTCAAGTCATGAAACCAAATGGACAGTTAAATATAAATATTTATTTCATTGTTTTATTAACAATTTACAAGCACCCATACAACTCTTTGATTATTTCAATGTCTAAACATTTATGTACAAAAATGGCATATGATGTTTAGCTTATAATTCTATAGATTGGATGCAGCTACAGACATTTTGCCAAATATGTGTACAACCTTGAAAATGTGAAAAGCAATGTAGAATTTGTTTTCAAATTTTATAAATGATTTTTAATTATTTGCAGTATAGGTGAAATCAAAGACAATTTATAAGCATGTCACAATAAAGAAATGCTTGATTACAGTGTTCTTCTTCTTCTTCTTCTTCTTCTTCTTCTTCTTCTTCTTCTTCTTCTTCTTCTTCTTCTTCTTCTTCTTCTTCGTGTGTCACGTATTTCAATCGAGCTCTCGTATTTCCAATGGCCGAGTAGCTATCTATCTACGCTCGAGAGCGGCAGTCATCGACGCGACTACTCACGGTCTGACACTTGGTGACTCTTTTTTCGAACTCACTCCACTTATCAAACCTACTACTCGTCTCACTCTCTCTAATGTTTACCCGGAAATCCCTAATTATGTCCTTGTTCATCATATCTCAAGTTTCTGCAAGGTGGTGTCTCAGATCCGACCCATACCACTTGGTTTTAAAAGCAAGCAGCTTTCACATATCATGTCTTTCAGAAGACAAGTCCAGGTACTCTTCAATAATAACGTCACCCCTCCGGATCACATTAACTTCACATTTGCGGGAGTTAACTATCGTGTCTTCCTATCCACCGAATCGGTCAAATGCTTTAACTGTGGAGAATACGGCCATATCAGTCGCTCTTGCAAAAAACCTAACAGTAAAGCACCCAGTAATGACACTCACAACCCCCTCAACCCCCCTCCCACTTTTATCCATGGTAAAAACAAATCAGACCCCAAACACCCACCTAAGAACCCCCAATCCATTGCCCCACCGGCCCCCATTAGTAGTACGAAGGCCCCCACTAAGCTATTTTGGCCCCCCGAAGGTCCGCCCAAATTTCCTGCCTCTTTTAAGGCGGCCTCTTTGAGTGCCACACAGTCCAAAGCTGTCGTTTCGAACAAGCTACCCAATTCCGTTAATCCCTCTGACTCAATGCCTGAGCTCAACAACTCTAGTTCTGCTATTTTTTCGTCGGTTCCTCCCCCCTCCCCTTTTCAGGCTTCATCCTTGCCTAGTGCAAATGGAGGGGCTCCCGTCTCTTCCCCCTCACCCTCCCTTGTCCCATCCTCTGTCCCACCCCCTCACCCATCCCCTCACCCCTCGCCCTCCTCTGGTAAGGAAAGATCAACTGATCCTCACCTCTCAATCTGGGGCTCCCCTCCCGCTCCTTCCAGACTGTTTTCTGAAGTTTTATCAAAGAGGAAACAGTCCCCTCCCAAATCTCCAAACTATAACCCCAACCTAGACCCCTTAAACACCCCCTCACCGCCACGTAAATTAACCCGGAAAATCACTACCCCAATGCAAATCTCTTCCCCCTCCCTTTCCCAGGCCCTCAGTGCCGCCTCCCCCTCAGTCTCCACCCCTACCTCCACAGCAGACGGTACTGTCACTGACTCCGACCTGTTGGATGACACCCAGACTACTGATGATGACGCGATCCTCACCGCCGACTCCTTACACACTTGCAAGGGCCCCCTTTCTAACGTGGAACTGATAAGGTTCCTCTCCACAGTTAAAGCCCATTGCTCGAAAATTCACTCCCAATCTACCTGGGCTTGTCAAGCAACTGAAGCCCTTGCGTAACAGCCCCCTGCTGCGAAAAAGCATGCAGCAGAGGATTTCAAAGCTAATTAAAAAACTCGATATGTAACTTCACCAACCATGGATTATTTACTCAGTAATTTTGTATTTTTTGTAACAATGACACTGTCACTGCTAACACTTAACACAGGTGCTCTCCTCCTCCATCCGGAATGCCGCTTTCCAAACTTACATCGAAAGACTTCAAAATAACCCCGATGTTGTTTTCCTTCAAGAGACCAACGACCTTAGTGAAAATTGTGCTTGTTGGAAACTCTGGCCTTACACTCCGTACTGTTTCCCCAGCCCTGCCCGGGGGTCGGGAGTCACAACCCTCATTAAAAACCCAAACGTCCATGTTTCTGACTCTAAAGTTATTTTTGAAAGTTATATTCTATATCACAAGATTGTCTTTAACAATACTTTCTACCACCTGTACAATGTTCTTATTCCTCAAACTGATTATACGGCTCTGGAGGTCATCCGCACTCTTTTCAATCACTGTGGTCAGTGCAGTGACGGTGTCATTGTAATCGGTGGTGACTTTAACTGTACAATTAATCCGTCCATTGATCGTCTGTGTAGGCCGACTGAGCATCGGCACAAAATCTCCGTGGCTCTCAATGATACTGTTAATTTTCTTTCTTTGTGCGATGTCTGGCGTAGACGGAACCCCTCATTACAGAAGTTTACCTGGCTCAGAAATAACCCAAGCAATCCGAGTGGTGTTTCTGAAGCCAGGCTAGACCGTTTTTATGTCCCATTTAATCTTATGTCTAGCGTTCTTTCCTGCAACATCAATCCCTGCTCTCTGTCTGATCACTCAGCAGTTTCTTTTGTCATTAAACTTCCCGTTCAAGACACTATAGGGAGCGCCTATTGGCACTTTAATAACTCCCTGCTCGAAGATAATGTTTACAAGGATATTGTCATTCATTTTTGGACTGACTGGAGAAATAAACAAAACGAATTTTCTGACCTTGGTGCCTGGTGGGATTTTGGCAAGTCCCAACTGAAATCCCTTTCTCAAATGTACGGGGCTAAAGTCTCGCATGATAAGCGCGAACTTTTTCGTCAAATGAATGCCTCTATTGACGAACTTCAGTCCGCGCCAGACTTCACACCGGAAACTATACGTGTGCTCAATGAGCAGAAAAATCATTTAAACATTTTACTTAAAAACGAGGCGCGTGGTGCTCTCGTCAGGTCGCGCTTCAAACACATCACAGAGGTCGACACAAGCTCGTCCTACTTTTTTCAGCTCGAAAAATCTCACTCTAAATCTAAAACCATGACCAATATTCGCTTGCCATCCGGCACGGTTACTGAGAATCCAGATGAAATTAAATCTCACGTGCGCGAATTTTACCGTACTCTGTACAATAATGTCCCAACTGGCGAGAGCGCCCGCGACACTCTTCTCTCGGATTTGTCCTCGCTTGACCCTCAGGACTCAGAAGATCTCGACAATCTTCTGACTCCTGAGGAACTTGACCTTGCCGTTAAGCAACTCAGCAATAACAAAGCACCCGGCCTTGATGGTCTGTCTTGTGAATTTTTCCAGCATTTCTGGCCTCTTCTAAAAAATGATTTATTGTCTGTTTTTAACCACGCTATTGCCTCCGGCAACCTACCCCATTCCTTTAAAAGAGCTGTTATCTCCCTTATTCCAAAAAAGGGAGATCTCTCCGATATTGCTAATTGGCGTCCTGTCTCTATTCTCAATACTGACTATAAAATCTTTGCTAAGTTGCTGGCAAATAGGCTCAAGCAACACATTGAATGTATTGTTCACCATGACCAATCATATTGCATCCCAGGTCGCTCGATTTACGACAATATCCTTTTGATTAAAGACATAATTAACTACTCCAATTTTAACGATACTCCCTTGCCGTGCTCAACCTTGATCAGAGGAAAGCTTTTGATAATGTTGACCACGGCTATTTATTTGATACCATGAGAGCCATGGGGTTTGGTGACCGCTTTATTTCCTATGTCAAACTTTTGTACAATGGTGCCGAGAGCCTCATCAAGGTTGGTGGTTCACTCACTGCCCCCTTCCCTGCAGAGAAAGGTATTCGTCAGGGCTGTCCGCTCTCGGGACTGTTATACTCCATCGCAATTGAGCCCCTACTCAACACCCTAAGAAATCGTTTAGGCACCAATGGGTTCCCTCTTCCCGGAACCGATCAATACCAGCAGGTTTCGGCCTACGCAGACGATGTTTCAATTTTTGTCACCATTGATTCCGGTTTTAAAATTGTTGATTTAAAATTGTGGAGTGTCGTGGCCGAGCGGTCTAGCGCACCGAACTCAAGTTCTGGTGTTGCCAGCAGCAGGGTGTGGGTTCGAGCCCCGGTCGTGACACTTGTATCCTTGAGCAAGGTACTTAACCATAATTGCTTCGTCCTTCGGATGGGACGTAAAGCCGTAGGTCCCGTGTGTTGTATAATGCACGAAAAGTGGATTGTCGTGGCCGAGTGGTCTAGCGCACTGAACTCAAGTTCTGGTGTTGCCAGCAGCAGAGTGTGGGTTCGAGCCCCGGCCGTGACACCTGTGTCCTTGAGCAAGACACTTAACCATAATTGCTTCTCTCCACCCAGGGGTTAAATGGGTACCTGTGAAGGCAGAGATGGTTTGCTCTCTATGCGCTAGAAATGGCAGCAATTGAGCTGTATACTCCCCAGGGAGCTGAGATGGTTTCAGGAATGATTTATGAGCCTTATGAGCCTTATGAGCAGGGATAATAATATAATGCGCCTTGAGCGCCACTTAGTTGGTGGATACGTGCGCTATATAAATCTATACATTATTTATTATTATTATTATTATTATGAAGTGTACCAACTTTTCATTAAATCCTCTGCTGCTTGCCTCAATTACCATAAATCACAGGGGCTGTGGGTCGGGTCATGGACCGGAAGAAACGACGAGCCCCTGAACTTCCGTTGGAACAATGAAGGACTTCCCTTCCTTGGAGTTCACTTAGGCAACACTAATCACTACATAAAACAAAACTGGAACGCTTGCAAAACTAAACTCTGCAACACACTTTCCCGCTGGAAAGGCATTGCATCTACCCTTTCATACAAAGGCAAAGTCCTTATCGCCAACCAACTTGCCGCCTCCAAAATTTTCCATTGTTTAGCTGTTCTCTCTCCCCCTGATAACCTCCTAAGTGAACTCCAAGATATGCTCGTCGATTTTGTCTGGTCCAACAAAAGACACCTCCTTAAGAAAACCATTCTTTATCGTAAACCTGACAGGGGAGGTTTAGGTCTAGCCTGCCTCCAAGCACGCGTGCTCACCTTCAGGCTGTCCCTTATCCAACGATATCTCAATCTCTGTCCACACCCCGCGTACAACATGATAAGCCACAATCTCCATAAATATATGAACCTCAATCTCGACTTCCAACTTTTCTTACCCACACCTTCCCCAAATTCTACACTAGCCTCCCCTGCTTCTATGGTGAGCTCTTGCGTGCTTGGACGGCGTCCGGAGCTCGCGTTGAAATACCCTCTGATTCGATCAACCATGTTCTCAATCTTCCACTTAATAGTCCTCTTCTTACCGATAAAGCTGATGATGAGGTACTCTTCCTGCGCGACTACTTTCCCATGGAATCACGCTTGTCAAGCACCTCGTTAATTCGAACACCGGCATGTGGAAAGAGGCCAGAGATTTTCAACCTCCTGGAGCCCCTTCGTCAACCCTCTCTCCGACTTCTTCATCTTGATATTCAACATCTACATCGGAGTATATTCAATACCTTTCCTTTTGTCTTCAATGTAACCGGCGTCCGTCCGGTAATCCTCCAGAAGTGTTTCGCTCGTCCAGATTCTCCTATGGACTTCACACTTCCCACTGGTCCAAATGGACTCTCTGCGTATTCAAAACATATATATGCAATCTTCAACAACCAAGTTAACTCACATCCTCCTCATACAATCACCTACTGGCATAAATCCGGACTTTTGATTTTCAAAATCCTTTCAATGGAAAGAAATATACCAGCTTCCCACTTCAAAGAAGGAAGGGGATACGCAATTCAAACTCCTCCACAATATTCTTCCCTCCCTTCCAGTTCTTCACCATCTCAACCCTGACATCTGCTCCTCCTGCGGCTGGTGTGGAGAGAGGGGAACACTTCTTCATCTTTTCATCCTCTGCCCTGCCATTCAACCCGGTCTCAACCTGCTACACTCTTCTACATAGCATCCTTCCAGATCTTCAACTTGACTTCGAACTATACTGGACTCTCGTTCCTTGTGCTAGAGGTCGCTCCAGGGGGGCAGTCCGTCTGTCCAACTACCTCATCATCAGCTTTAAACATGTTATATACTGGCTTTACAGAACCTCATGTTTCTCCGAACCTCACATTATTTGGCGCAACTGCTTACAACGAAAGATTATCACCGATTACCAATATCACAATCTTTGTAATAACCTTTCCGGTTTCCTTAATAAATGGTCGTTTAACGACACTATCTTCACTCTTGTTAAGAAATGAGTTAACATGGTTGATCTAATCCTACTACCTGACCCTCTCGGTCCACCTTTTCCCTTTCGACCCACCTTGTGAACAGCTACTCCAATCTCTCTCTGATTGGAGGCAAGGCGTATACCACTGTTCATGAGTGGGGTCCTCTCTGCTCTTTTTCTTTCTCTCTCTTTGGGAGCCGCTGGAGTGGGTTTTAAGACCCACACCAGTAATGCCAGTGGCTCCCCACCCCGGGGATCCTCGGGGGAGTCTGCTTGCACCATGGTGTTTGTAGTCTCCCTTTTAGAGGAGCCCTTTCCCTTTTCTTCCACTAAACCTTTTGTTTATTATCGATTGATTTATCAATGTATTATTGTTTTTCATTTACTAATGTATTTTTGTAGTTTCTTTGTTAACAATGTAAACCTATTTTAGTTCACAGTAACATTGTAAACCACCAATTTTGGTCAAACATTGTTTACTATTCTTTTATTTGTACATTTTGTATTGTTGTTTTGTTTTGTAAATAAAGTTTTCCCTTGAAAAAAGTCTTCTTCTTCTTCTTCTTCTTCTTCTTCTTCTTCTTCTTCTTCTTCTTCTTCTTCTTCTTCTTCTTCTTCTTCTTCTTCTCCTTCTTCTTCTTCTTCTTCTTCTTCTTCTTCTTCTTCTTCTTCTTCTCCTTCTTCTTCTTCTTCTTCTTCTTCTTCTTCTTCTTCTTCTTCTTCTTCTTCTTCTTCTTCTTCTTCTTCTTCTTCTTCTTCTTCTTCTTCTTCTTCTTCTTCTTCTCCTTCTTCTTCTTCTTCTTCTTCTTCTTCTTCTTCTTCTTCTTCACAGGGTAAGTGTTGTACACCTCGAGCTCTGATTGTGACGGTTATTTTACCGGGTTTAGCGTTTAGTCCCCCTCTGTCAATTTATTGCTTGCCAGTGTGTTATTTATACTTTATAGATCATTATAGTGTATTTTAAGTCCAATTTACTTTTTGCTAAAGAGGTTTTTGAAGGTGTTTTTATTTCTTAATTTTGGGTTGTTTTCCTTGCAAGACTAGCCGTTATGGCCAGTCAAGCGAGAAACAACAATAGCGTAACCTTTGACACTTTTGGAAGCATAACTCGCAAGGACGGTGTCACGTTTCACTCCAACCATGAAATTCCTTTAAACAATTACTTGAAATCTTTTGTTAAAAGCATGCCTGATGCACACATTGTCTCGGCCTCCCGTATTTCAAACAGCCGTATTGCTGTGTACCTAAATTCTCGTAATGACGTGGAACACGCCATCCTGGAGGGTTTTGAACATAACAATGAATTCATGGAAATCACTCCACTTGTCAGACCCGCCATTCGTATTGTTTTCTCAAATGTATATCCGGAAATCCCCAACGCCGTTCTTGCGAGTAATGTTGCTGATTTTTGTAAACTGGTGTCCCCAATCCGATCCATTCCCTTAGGAATTAAAGACTCGAACTTATCCCATGTCATGTCTTTCAGAAGACAAGTGTATGTTCTGATTAAACCTAACATAACCCTCCCAGACCACCTTAATCTGTCTAACAACGGCGTAAACTACCGGGTGTTTATCTCTACCGAATCAATAAAGTGTTTCAACTGTGGTGAATTCGGTCATATGAGCAAAGCCTGCAAGAAAAGCTCTACTTCTCAACCCGATGCTCAAGAACCTTCTACCGAAGACAACCCTCTGAACCCAAAACCAACATTCATTCACTCCAAAAATAAATCTGATCCCAAACATCCTGCCAAAAATTCCAAGCCCTCTAACACTCCGAAAAGAACACGTTCTTTCGATTCCCCATCCACCTCCAAATCACCCACTCCCAAGCGAAACCCCTCGTCCTCCTCCCAAAACACCCCTGTACACCCCACCCCTCCTCCACCAAACCAACAGTCGTCGGCTGTTTTCAACCCCTTGCCATCCACTCAATCACCCCCACCTTCCCAACCAGCCGCTACTGATACCATTCCCCCTAGTACCAAACCCACTGAACCCACTGGGACCTTTTCGTCACCTCCGGCCCCTTCCCGGCAAATTTCCCCCCTTTGTTCCACTGTCGTTTCTAAGAAGAAACAAACCAAGTCCCTGGCCAAGGCTACGGAGGTCCCCGCCCCCTCACCACCGGCTAATACCGCTACCCGCCTCTCCCAATCCCCCCGCCCTCCTACTCCTCCTACACCGATGGACGACCAGGATGGCAGCGACAACGAATCCGTCTCGTCTGACATGAGCCAATTCGCCCCGGAATTCGACGAATTCTCCTCCCTCCAGATTCCCAAAGGCCCCCTCAAAAATGAGGAAATGATCAAATTTCTCAAATGTGTGAAATCCAGCAAAAAGCTTTGCTACTGCCCGTAATTTCACACCTGATATTCAGGCTGGTCAAACAGCTTAAACCCCTCAGAAATAGCCCCTCCTTCAGAAGCGCCAGCAGCAGAGGGTTAGGCTTTTAATTCGAAGACTTGATCCTGATGAACCCTCCTTCTTCATAAACAATGATTAGTTTCTTTTCTTTTTGTCATGGCTCTAAGCTTTGCCACGCTGAACACCGGCGGGTGCTCAGAAAATTTAAAGAATCTCAGTGTCAAAACTTTTTTTGATTTAACTCTCCATAACCCGGATGTTGTTCTCCTGCAGGAAACCTATAACTTGACCGAAAATTCTTTGTGTTGGGAACATTGGCCTTATCGCGTCCACTGCGCACAGGGTGAGACGCCTGGGACAGGTGTTACAACTTTGTTTAAAAAAAACTGCGACTTTAATATCATTACTTGCTGTACTATTTTTAAAAACTATCTTTTGTATCTTAAACTTGACTTTCATTCTACCATCTACCATGTTTATAATTTTCTAATTCCTCAGAAAGACAGTCTAGCCTTCGAATGTATTAGTTCTTTTCTTTCTCACTGTACCGAGCACAATGACGGTTTTGTTGTTCTCGGCGGTGATTTTAACTGTACTGCTAATGCCCTTCTTGACCGTTTCTGTAACTCTAATGAAAGAAGATATAAAGTCGCTAATGCTTTAGAAAACTCTTTTAATGAACTAAGTGTCAGCGACGTCTGGCGGAGACAAAATCCCACTAAGTGCGAATATACCTGGTTCAGAAATAATCCTGCCAAGGCTTCAATGTCCAAAGCCAGACTGGACAAAATCCTTATTTCTGATGCTCTTCTCCCTTCTGTCTCTCCCTGCAAAATTTCACCATGTGCCATTTCAGACCACAGTGCCGTCTCCCTCAACATTAAAATCACGTCTTCCAGAGGAAAGGAAGCTCGCACTGGCACTTTAATAATTCTCTCCTCGAAAATAAAGAATATACCAACATCATCTTTCTCTTTCTCAACCAATGGCAATCTCAAAAGCCTAACTACAGTAATATTCGCACTTGGTGGGATGTTGGCAAATGTCACATCAAAAGCCTCACTCAGATGTTCGGCTCAAAAAATGCCGACATCAAACGACAGACCATCAAAAATCTCAATGAAAACATAGAGTTGCTTCAGTCTTCGCCAGACTTGTCCCCTGACACTCAGCAAGTTCTCAGAGAACAACGAAATGCTCTGAGATCATTATACGAACAGGAAGCACGAGGCGCCCTCATCCGAGCGCGTTTCATGTTTACCAACGAAGTGGACGCTTCGTCCAGCTTTTTCTTCGGTATGGAAAAATCGACATCGATGAGCAAACATCTCTCTAAAATTCGGCTCCCCTCCGGAACTGTCACTAACAACCCGAGTGAAATAAATTCTCATGTTTGCAATTTTTATCAAACCCTTTACAAACGAGCCCATACCGAAGAGAAAGCTGGCGAGCGCCTATTTCAAAATATCCCCTCTCTCGATCCCTGTGACGCAGAGGACTGCGATAGGCCTTTCACAACCGAAGAATTAGACGTCGCAGTTAAACAACTTAGTCATAATAAATCTCCCGGTCTCGACGGCTTAACGTCGGAATTTTACCAGTTTTTCTGGCCGGCCCTAAAAAAACGATATATTGTCTGTTTTAATAACTCCATTTTATCTGGCTCTTTACCGGTTTCCTGCAGGAGGCCATAATCACACTTCTCCCCAAAAAAGGGGACCTCCTCGACATAGAAAACTGGCGCCCGGTATCTCTTCTGAATACAGATTACAAGATTTACGCTAAAGTCCTAACAAATAGATTAAAAAATGTCATCAACCAAGTCGTTCACTGTGACCAGAGTTACTCGGTGCCAGGGCGCTCTATCTTTGACAATATTAATCTCATCAGGGACAGTCTTTTATTTTGTAATTCTAATAATCTTCCTCTGGCTCTTTTAAATCTAGACCAGAAGAAAGCCTTTGACAATGTCGACCACGATTATCTTTTAACACCCTGAAGGCGATGGGTTTTGGCCAACGGTTTATTTCTTATATTAAAGTCATGTATTTCAATGCCCAGAGTTTAATCAAAGTGGGCGGATCACTCACCTCCCCTTTTCTTTTGAAAAGGGAATCAGACAAGGTGTCCTCTCTCCGGCCTACTTTACTCAATCGCCATCGAACCTTTTTACACACTTCGCATCAAACTTAACGACTTCGGCCTAAAACTTCCTTGCGACAGTAGATTTTCCCAGGTTGTCTCCGCGTACGCGAATGACATTACTATTTTTAAACCGATAATCGTGGTTTCGACATTGTCAAAGACGTTTATTCTTTGTACAGCCAAGCCTCTGCTGCTCAGTTAAATTATGTCAAATCCCAGGGTCTGTGGGTCGGTTCGTGGACATCTAGATCTGACCAACCCTCCATTTCCAATGGAATAGTGAGGGTTTGGTCTTCCTTGAATTCACCTTGGCAACTCTAATCATTTCATCCAAAAACTGGCAATCGTGCCGACAAAAGCTCGACAAATGTCTCTCTCGCTGGAAACGCTTTTCCTTAAAAATGTCTCTCAAAGGTCGAGTTCTGATAGCCAATCAACTTGCCGCCTCCAAACTTTTCACACTCGCCACACTGTGCCCCCAGAATACATCTTAGGTGAATTCCAAGGAAAACTTATTGATTTTATTTGGAATAATGGCAAACACTGGTTAAAGAAATCTATTTTATATCAAAACCCAGACAGAGGGGGACTGGGACTTTCCTGTCTCCAGGCACGCGTGCTCACTTTCCGATTAAATTTATTACTTTCTTTTCTCAAGCATCCCCAACATCATCCATCGTTTGATTTCATCAGGTTTTATTTCCGCCAATATCGAAAACTCGGGTTCGACCACGAACTCTTCAATTCTGTTATTGATTCCCATTTTCTCTCTCACCTACCCACATTTCACAGTGAGTTACTGCGTGCCTGGATAACAATAAGAGCTCGAATTACAACACTGCCTACCGAATTTTCTTCTTTTGTGAATTTACCAGTTAATAGCTCTTTTTTCAATGAGATTAACAGGGACGGATGGCCTCCTGCACAGCGACTTATGGCGCGTGGGATCCGACTCGTTAAACACCTGCTCGACGAAACCACTGGTGCATGGCTTCCCCCTGAACACTACCGAGAATCGACACTGCCTAGGATATCACCGATGTCTCTCCAGCGACTTGGAAAAACACACAGTATCATTTGTAAACTCTCCAGCGACTTTAACGAAAAGGATGCCGTCCCGATCGGGTAAATCTTCTCGTCTCAACCGCTCCCCCCCCCCCCCCACCGGGCCACACAATTGTGCCAGATATTGACGGTCTGATCGCTCCTACGAAAACTATCTACAATAGCATCAACGCCACTATCAACTCCTTTCCTGCCACGACAATCACCCATTGGCACAAAATCGGCTACCTCGATGAGAACACTAATTTCAAATGGAAGGAAACACACCGTCTCCCGACCTCAAAAAAAGAAGGTGACATCCAGTTTAAACTTTTCCACAATTTTTTGCCGTCGCTACCAGTACTCCACCACATCGACCCGAATCATTCTCCTCAGTGCGGGTGGTGTGGGCAAAAAGGCACAATTGACCATCTTTTCATCACCTGTCCGGCTATACAACCATCCTTGAATCTTCTACACACTCTTCTCCAACGTCTTCTTCCACAAACAACCTTGACTTTCGACTCCTACTGGACGCTTATCCCACACGCCAAGGGTCGCGGAAAGGAAGTCGTCCGTCTCTGCAATTATCTCATTATTAGTTTTAAAGCTGCTATTTACTGGCTTTATCTCAAATCTTTTTTTGTAGATCCATTAATTGTATGGCGAAATCGCGTCAAACACAAAATTCTGTCCGACTACTTTTACTACAAATCTTCCAATAACTTCTCCGCTTTCAAAAAAACATGGTACATCCATGACGCCATTTTCACTTTAACCGAAAAGAAAATCACTTGGTTTATTTAAAACACGATTTCGCCACTTTTTTCCCATTGTTTATGCGCTTCTTCTTCTTCTTCTTCTTCTTCTTCTTCTTCTTCTTCTTCTTCTTCTTCTTCTTCTTCTTCTTCTTCTTCTTCTTCTTCTTCTTCTTCTTCTTCTTCTTCTTCTTCTTCTTCTTCTTCTTCTTCTTCTTCTTCTTCTTCTTCTTCTTCTTCTTCTTCTTCTTCTTCTTCTTCTTCTTCTTCTTCTTCTTCTTCTTCTTCTTCTTCTTCTTCTTCTTCTTCTTCTTCTTCTTCTTCTTCTTCTTCTTCTTCTTCTTCTTCTTCTTCTTCTTCTTCTTCTTCTTCTTCTTCTTCTTCTTCTTCTTCTTCTTCTTCTTCTTCTTCTTCTTCTTCTTCTTCTTCTTCTTCTTCTTCTTCTTCTTCTTCTTCTTCTTCTTCTTCT
Organism: Zoroaster sp. YZ-2022; assembly: GCA_029582265.1. Lineage (NCBI taxonomy): Eukaryota > Metazoa > Echinodermata > Asteroidea > Forcipulatida > Zoroasteridae > Zoroaster > Zoroaster sp. YZ-2022. The sequence continues at coordinate 415,532 of CM055835.1, read as the reverse complement.
TCTTCTTCTTCTTCTTCTTCTTCTTCTTCTTCTTCTTCTTCTTCTTCTTCTTCTTCTTCTTCTTCTTCTTCTTCTTCTTCTTCTTCTTCTTCTTCTTCTTCTTCTTCTTCTTCTTCTTCTTCTTCTTCTTCTTCTTCTTCTTCTTCTTCTTCTTCTTCTTCTTCTTCTTCTTCTTCTTCTTCTTCTTCTTCTTCTTCTTCTTCTTCTTCTTCTTCTTCTTCTTCTTCTTCTTCTTCTTCTTCTTCTTCTTCTTCTTCTTCTTCTTCTTCTTCTAACAGGGCATGGAATTGGTATCCTAGTTTAAAATGAACTGCAAGGGTCAAAATGTTGATATACTTGCCAAGGTATATCTAATGCACTTAAAAGTCGAACATTATCAAACCTTATGTGTAGTAAGTACATTTTACAGGTCAAAATGATTCGACCGTTTTTGACTGGTAAAAGCAATTGTCTTGTATTGTTGAGAGTGGTCAAAATGAAAGTAAAAAAAAAACAGTCAACGATGCCCCTGTGTGCACATTTGGGTCAACAGTCAAAACATGCAATTGACTGGTTTAGACCTCTATAGCTACTTGCCACTAGAGTTCAGCTAAAGTGGGAGGGTTAATGCAATGGTAATGTGACCTTATCATGCGGGGTATTATTTTCAGTCACTGAGTTAATCTAAAACTAGCACTCTGATTCCATGTCTGCTCTGATCATCACAATACTGTCCCTTCAGTGCGTTGAATCTGTATTCAAGAAAGAAAAGATTTGCCCTTTGTGTCAGATGCTAGTCTAACCCTGTGATCTGTGTAGGTACTTCATCAAGTACTGTCCAAGGTTTATCAATCGGTGTCCTGATGTCCCGTATCATCACATGATACATGGTAGGCGCGGTGAAGTTAGACCATGTGACCTCTGACCAGCGAATCAGCACCTTGTATTCCCGCTCCACGGCGTAATTTGCATATTCAATGGTAACTGGGTTGGGTGGTGCCGGAAAAGCTGAAAATGTGAGAACATTGAAAATGAGTTTAACATTTTAAAACTTGGTTTAGATCCTGTTTTACTAGCAAACACACACACAGTGGGTGCGATCATTTTCACATTTTCACAGCAGTAAATGCTTCAGTGTACATCATTAGTATTTGGTAACGTACGTTTATTTCAACCGTCTAGTTATCATTTCAGTTTGCGGTAACATCGTGTGTTTATCTCAACTATCGCTATTAGTGAGGTAACTGGTTCTGAAAAAAAAAACTTATCGCACAACTCGTATCTCGACTGTCGCTAAGTGAGGTTATGGTTCAGGAGAGAACCAATATCAGGCAAACTCGTTTCTCAACTATCACTAAGTGAGAGGTTACGTGGTTCAGGGACTTCATGGGGGTCTTCTCTACACTTTGATTAGTGTGCTCTAATCATTGTCAGGAGAAACACTCTAGTTTTCAAGAAATATATATCATTAAAGTAACCTGTAAATGTTTCGCCACAATACATGACAAAAATCTCCACTATCAGTTTGGCTTCAAGAATTTGAACAAATCCCTTTGACAGAAACTCGGGCAGTGTTGGAGGGGAGCGATAGAGATAAAAAATAAGTGAGTTCGGTATCACAGTTCCTTCTTCTGCAATCTCATTTCCTTCCGTTATGCTAAAATAAAGGTCAGTTGTTCAGTATGTAATATTTTCAATATTCTGCATCAAATGTTATTTGACCTATTTGACCAGAAGGGCGTGAATAATAATAATTTATATGGCACATATATCCACCAAACTGGTGCTCAAGGCGCATTATATTATTACCCCTGCTCATCAGGCTCATAAATCATTCCTGAAACCATCTCAGCTCCCTGGGGAGTATACAGCTCAATTGCTGCCATTTCGGCGCATATAGGGCTAATCAAACACAACAACCAACTCTGCCCTCACAGGTACCCATTTACCCCTGGGTGGAGAGAAGCAATTATGATAAAGTGTCTTGCTCAAGGACACAAGTACCCTGGTCGCGGTTGGGATTCGAACCCACATTCTGACGAGTCAGCCATCAGAACTCAAATCCGATGCACTACACTGCTTGACCGTGAACACGGCTAATGAAACCAATGTCCAATCAGATCTATTAACCCTAACCCCCGTAGGCATTTTGGCTAGAAACCATCTCAAATCTGCCCAAAATCCATTAATATGCAGTAAAAAGGTACCCCCACTTCTTGGACTTTGTTGGAATTGGTACAGTAGCAAATGCAAAGCATCCATGGCTTGGCTATACACAGTCCTGAATCCAACAAAAGCAGCCGGTGGAGTTTGATGGCTTTGGTACACATGGCTACATGCTCTATTCACTCGGCTCTGCTGTGGAGTACTGAATCCATTAAAATCAGGTGTTGGATTTGGGATAGTTAGGGTTAAAATTAAAATTAAACTTATAGACTTAAAAAAAAGGCTGCACAAATTTCCATACGGGTTTTCTTAAGGGGTTTGCATAGGCAAAGTGTATCTTGTACCAAAGCTCAGTAATCAATTTGATGATATGCCAGCGTACATCGAATCGTGTGTGCACATCCTGATTGACCTGTCCATGATATGCCAGCGTACATCGAATCGTGTGTGCACATCCTGATTGACCTGTCCATGAGGTACATCCACAGTTTGAATTCGGTTCTTGCTCATTGAAATGCGCATTCAGTTCAACTCAACATTTATTTCCACATTGCAACATACAAAATAAATTAACCCTCCAACAATCAGTGCAATTTTTAAAACAACCCATTGAGGCCACTCCAAGCCATTAGCTGTTGCCAGTGGTTACCCTTCTGTGCACTGTCACACCACTGAGATTGCAGGGTAAAGTGGTCTCCCATTGATGGCCATACTAATATGTTCAAACATTTACAGTGGCCTTGGGTGGCACACAGTTGATTTTGTAAGATTACTTGGAAAGGACAGCAGGCTTGTACATGTATGTACTGAAGGTTGCTAAAGAACAGAATTTAGCGGATTGGAGTGGCCTCCATGTGTAGGAGGGTTAATTAATAAACAATTTGGATCTTTGTACAATAGTAAAGAGTAGATTATTAAGAGAAAACAAAAAATTATATAATACATTCAGGCATGAAGTATGAGCCAGGCTTTTGATCATCATACCGTGTTTCAGCGTTCTGACAATGATGACTTGACTGTGGTCACTCATTGCTGCACCATGCCCGTGCTTGGCAGTCAGACACAGCTCATAATCAGTATAAGCTGATAAACCACGGACAGTCATGGAGAAAGTAGCGTTGTCTTTGGTTGGTAACGTCTTGAAATACGTCAGGTTGTATATATCGTAGGGGTGCTCATCGGATTTGTGATGGAGCACTGTGCTGAGAGAGTCCTCTGCACTTAGTCTACAAGTAAAATAAAAATGTGATTTGTTAAGATATTTGCGAACCAATTGGGGCAAAATTGCAATCCGAATCTTTGCCAAAAGTTGTGTTGAAATGAATCCTTATTAGCTGTCTAGATAGGTCACTGGTCATGTAATAATGTTTAAATTTCGGGCCTTTGTGGCATATTCATGCGGGAGATATAACAATTTTATAAGGTATTTTTTGAGAGGTCTACCATTCCCTTAATTCTTGACAATCCAAGGCAATCATGCATAAAACATGCATAAAACATGCATAAAACCCTCACACTGAAGGCTTCGTTGTCACCCACAGGGTACTCCCCAATGGTACCCAGGCAATCATAAAATATCCACAAACCTGCATAAGACTGAGATTGCTTGGGTACCATTGAGGAATACCCCTAGGTGACAACGACCAACTGCAAAAACACTCACCTGTAGTGTACATTGTAATAAAGAATGGGCCATTCGTATTCCTGTGGAATACTCCAACCAACGGTGATATTTGTGTCACTTTGGACATAATTCAGAAGTTCTGGGGCTCCAAATACTGCAGTGCAATAAATAGTGGTACAAAGAGTTAGGAAGACAAATTATTCTTTGGGCACATCTGGAAACTCAAGAGATGAGGAAATTTGACTATAGGGGTACATCAGGTAGTTTTACTTACTGTACGTAAATTGTTGATCTCAGTGTGCAATTGTTGTACCCCAGGTACCAATGTCATTATGCTGCTTACAGGTAAAGCAAACTTATCCAGGCGCGGATCCAGGGGGGGGGGTCCGCGGCGGCACGTGCACCCCGGGTAAATTGAGTTAAAAAAAAAGGAAAAAAAAAACATTTCGTTTGCAATCGGTATTCTGTGATCGGGTGCAAAGCAAGCTAGTCTGGTTTCTTCGTCTGAAGAAGTGTCGGGGTACCGTGTGGAAATTACAATCGCCGATGTCAATTTACTGTCGGATTCTACGCCAGTACGCATTAGGCCTGCGAAGTACGATGAGTCTTGCAGCTGATCTGCCGATGGTTTTAACACAGGGCAAGGAAAAGTATGAAATCAAGCCCTTTTCTTGAAAATTTCAACTGGACTGAATTAAAACCAAGAAAAATTCCGGATAAATTAAAACTGAAGTCAAAAACTGCAAATTAAATGCCAAAAATCGGGGAGGGAGAAACTTATATTGTTGTAGTCATGACATTGCTAAAATAATGGCTAAAAATAATGGCTAAAATAATGATATATATATATATATATTTTCCATATAATCTTGAAAACATTTGCAACAAAAGTCGGGTGAAACTGGCCAGGAATCGCCTCAGATTGCACCACAGAGCATCCAGAATCCAAAATTTTCCGGGGCCCTTAAGCGGGCCCCGGACCCAACGCCGTAAGGGCTTCGCGCTCGCATTTAATAATAATAATAATAAAGATTTGTAGCGCGCACATATCCACCCTGCTGGGCGCTTAAGGCGCGAAAACAAAGGAAAAAAAAGCATGATTACAAAGAATATACAATGTTAGCATAGGAAAAAATGTTCGTGTTGGGTGTGCCCCCCGTCTAAAAAATTCCTGGATCCGCGCCTGTTATCTGCTAACTATGGTAGAAACAAAATCTGCTGGCCGTAAGCCGTATTTCATAGGTGAGCCAGACAATGCACCACATAACTGTTACCATGGATTTGCTTAAAGTCACTCTATCTGTCTATCTATCTATGTCCCATGGCCTTGGAGGCCGTTGGGGCGACATCTTGATGGCTCATAGTCGTTTCTGTATGTGATACTACTACACTTGGTAGCACCCATCTCCTCTCCAAGTGTTGCTTAATTGGCTACCAGAGACACTGGGGTAAACCCCTACTCTTGCACGATAAGTGTCACTATGCAGATCTTTAACATCCACTGATGTTTATAGTACACGGGATCTACGGCTTAATGTCCCATCCGAAGGACGAAGCAATTATGGTTAAAGTGTCTTGCTCAAGGACACAAGCGCCGCGACCGACCAGGCCGGGATTCGAACCCACATTCTGATGCCACCAGAAATTGAATCCGATGCACTAGACCGTTTGGCCACGACACTCCACGACGCTCGGCCACGACACTCATTTGCTATGAAATGAAAAAACATGCTAAAGTTTTTTGTTGAGGGGTGGTCGAGTCTCTGACAACACAATACTGTAGGTATGGGGGTACATCCAAACAGTACCCCCAGCAAAGAAATATACCAACTGTATTACCCTACAGTTCTGTGATTTCTCAGGATTTTTCCTGATTTCATACAAATTTCCCTTTGCTTCAAATTTTCTTGAAAGAAGAGAAGTAGTCACTAAAGAAAGAAAGAAGTAGCCTGTATTGTGTCCAAACCTCTAGTCTCTATTTTGTGGGGGATGCGAAGAGTCTGTAAATCCTCCAAAATTAAACATCCAGGAGGTTCAGGGGGCTTTGTCCTCTAGACCAAAGGGAGACCCAGGTCCGCTAACCATTTTTCAGGATTTTTTACTTTTGTCAAACCACACCCTGACCCTAACAACTTATCATTTTAGTGATTTACTTACATGGACAGGCCTTGGTGTTACAGCGCCACGTCCTGGCAGCTTCTCCCCAGCACTGTTTACCTCCCCACTGGGGTACCGGCTGAGAACAGTTCCTCTCGGTGATACGGTAGCCACCCCCGCAAGTCACTGGACACTCGGACCACGCTGTCCAAGTGGACCACCAACCATGAACTTTTGGGACAACAAAGACAATTTGAAATTCATTCCTTAGACCATTTCAAAAATGAACTTTACACATTTGTTTGCCTACATTTTAAGAATGTGATTTTCAAAAACTACACTGTGTCTTTTTTTTGGTTTAAATAACAAACAAAGTAGGAACGATTAACCCAATCTAATAGGCACCTTCTCAAAACTATTCCAGGATAAATCATTGCGGAAACGTTGTGGGTGGATTCTTTTCCTAGATAGATTTTTTCCGCAATATATTTGGACTGCTTGGGGATACTTTGCGGGTTGAAAAATCAACTGCAGGGAAATCTCCCCGCAAGTTATCCCGGAATAGTTTTGAGAAGGTGCCTTAGTACATTCAAACCATTGGAGTCAGCTTCCATATGGTAAATTCACACAAGACTTTAGTTTCAAATGTTTTACATGGTGTATTTCCTTAATACCTGGGCAAGGTTGCTCATTACATCTCTGCCACTGGCTGTAACTCGTCGCTTTGTCAGTGTCTGGACAGTCGCTCCCCCCTAGGCCAGGCCTGGGTTCAGTGCAGGACCTAGCCCTCGCCTGCACACCTCCACGACAGCTCTTGGAACAGAGAGACCACGGCGACCATGAGGTCCAGGCACCATCTTGGAACAGAAAGAAAATATTACCACACACCAGACTTGTAGTTGAGTACTTTTCATGAGCACGAGCAGGAGTCAAAAAATGTACACAAGTATAAGTACAATAATTTATTGTCTTTAAACGGGAAGCGAGCAAAGAAAAGTTGGCTGATGCCGGATTCGAACCCACGAGATAAAGCCCCGGTCAGATGCAAACAACCTGGGTAATTCAAGATTCAAGATTTTATTTATTGTCATGCAAAACATCACATGAAAATTGATTTCCCAGTGTACACTGATTTAAAAATACAATATATACATTTAAAAAAAAATGAAAATGAAAAAACTAATTATTTACTTACAAAACAATCATAAAACTAAGGAAGCAATAGGGATTCAGGGCAATGGGGTGACTAGGGAAGGAAATGAGGAAAGGAAACGGGTCGGGCAGGGTAGGATGTGGGGAGGGGGAAGGTTGTGTGTGTGTGTGTGTGTGTGTGTGTGTGTGTGTATGTGTGTGTGTGTCTAGATGTAACTTTGCCTTTGAAAAAGCGAAACGTAAGGCACTATAAACTTTCATATTTATGTATTTTTTTAAATTAATAATTGAGATTTATTTATAATTGTTAATACTATATAGCAGTGGAACAATAATCCGTTTATCGGTTGTTGTCCCTCCCCTCCCCCTAGTCCCGCACTGCCCAAAATCTACCCTCGGAATTCTCACATTATGCAATACCATATCCCAACATTGTGAGCCAATCGAACAACTGCAATTCCCAGGTGGGAAGTAATTTGAAGATAAAAACACAAACAAAAAAATGTCAGAACTCCTCACAAAATGTTTGCACATGACCAAAATCCCGCACCGTTTTTGAGGGGTTCAACAAATTTGACAACATATCTTACTGATTGGGGAATTCAGGGTGAATAGGGTAGGGGGTATATAAGGGTCAATAATACTAGCGATCGGTTCATAAAGTATACAGGGAATCTACATTCTGATGCTTATTTGATAGGGGAAAAATTACCAAAGTTATACGGGGGCCTTTGCAGATTCCTTACCACTATGATAGCAAGTATCAGACGTCGGTCCATCCCAGACGCCATCTTTACAGTAGTAAGTCTTATGCGACAGCAAGAAGGCGGGTGTGGTTGGGTCCTCCCCTACGTAGTGCCATGCGAAACGGCATCCCATAGTGACTGTCCTTTCATCTCCCTCTGGCATAATGTCTATAGACACTATGAAGACAAACCAGTTGCTTGTGAACGACACATCGGAGCATTTATCTGTTAATATCCCCAGAGCAGCAGGCACGGGGAGGTAGAAGGTTGAAGCAAGCACGATATAAAATTGATGACTGTTTGATTGCATCAGTCGTGATCAAAACTGGTAGACATCGAATTCTAACCTGGCACTCACGGTAACTCAAGTTACACGTCTTCTGGAAAGTAAGGAGCTCATTATCTACGGGTCACTGCACATTGGGGGTTTCGTCACGAGCATATTCATAGCTCTAGCTGGAGCCAGCAAATCCTGCCGGCAGGACAAAGGACCAATTTATTGGGCTGTAATCCCCTACTTATCTGCAGTAAGTTGACAAAAGGTTGACTAGGGCCTTTGTGTTTGGATTTTGGGAAAACGGACATGACCACTCTAAAAATATACATGTATATTTTGTACAATGTACATGTACTGATAAGTATAACCGTTCAGTATGTCATTGAAAACAATTATCTAATTATTGATAGTTTCTTTTTTAGGTGTTCGGGTATGTACCCGAAACACCTATTGTTTTTGTTCGTTTTTTCTTCTTCTTCTTCTTCTCCTTCTCCGGATCGATTGTCTACAAAAAAAACCCACATACTTGCAAACTTCACATGAACTTGAAACGTGGCATATAGTTAGAACATAACACGTAGATGAAACTAGAGTTGTGACGTCATGATGAGGTCATCAGATATCGAATTACAATAAATCAAAGTTTAATATTAAAAAAATCATATCTCATCAACCACAAGAGGTAAATTCACAATTTTTGCACCATTGTACAGATCGTTAATTGTCAAAAAATATTTACAAAGAGGTGACCCCAATTTGACCTTACTTCCTGTTCAAACCGGAAGTCAAAGTTTAATATTTAAAACAATCATATCTCAACAACCACAAGAGGTAAATTCACAATTTTTGTACCACTGTACAGATCGTTAATTGTCAAAAATATTTACAAAAAGGTGACCCCAATTTGACCTTACCGGAAGTCAAAGTTTAATTTTTTTAAAATCATATCTCAACAACCACAAGCGGTAAATTTACAATCTTTCACCATTGTATAGATTGTTAATTGTCAAAAAATAATTACACAAAGGTGACCCCAATTTGACCTTACTTCCTGTCCAAACCGGAAGTCAAATTTTAATATTTAAAAACATCATATCTGAACAACCACAAGAGGTAAATTCACAATTTTTGTACCATTGTACAGATCGTTAATTGTCAAAAAATATTTACTAAAAGATGACCCCACTTTGACCTTACTTCCTGTCCAAACCGGAAGTCAAATTTAATATTAAAAAAAATCCTATCTCAACAACCACAAGAGGTAAATTGACATTTTTTGCACCATTGTATAGATTGTTAATTATCGAAACATATTTACACAAAGGTGACCCCAATTTGACCTTACTTCCTGTCCAAACCGGAAGTCAAAGTTTAATATTTAAAAAAATCATATCTCAACAACCACAAGAGGTAAATTCACAGTTTTTGCACCATTGTACAGATTGTTAATTGTCAAAAGTATTTACAAAAACATGACCCCAATTTGACCTTTACTTCCTGTCCAAACCGGCAGTCAAAGTTTAATATTAAAATAATTTCTAAATTCAGTATTGTATTGTATTCAAATAAACTTCTCGCGAGAACTTCAACAGACGTTAACATTAATTTTGACTTTATCCAAATCTTCGAATTGATGACGTCATCATTTTAACTTCAACCGAACACCTAGTTTTTGTTGTGACAAAAACTTATATCTAGTTTCAGATTAGATTTGTCATGTCACCACCCCTGGAGTCTCTTTAATAATTTCGACAATTTACGCAATTATATTTGGAAAGCAGCTTCTGGAAAATGTCTTTTTCATCGGAACGTTGCTATTTCACTTGAGGAAAGATAAAAAATGAGTAAAATAATCA